>VYZS01000785.1:0-44075 GCA_013400695.1 Neodrepanis coruscans | reverse complement strand
CTCACCAAGACATGCCAGTATCTTGCAACTGCAAGTTTCACAGCTGGTGCCTGCCCTGTGAAGACACCTCACCCCTGATGCTCCCAGGAGCTCCCCAGCTTGCTTCCAGTCCTTGACTGGCATCTTGGCTCCCAATCAGAAATGGGAGTATACTCTCAGTGTTTAGACCCTTTCAGAGTCCAGTCCTTGAGAAAGCCCCAGACACAGTGTTACTTCCCATCTGCAGGCCTCCAGATACAGCTATCCCCCATCCTTCACCAAGGGCCTGGTGAAGGGCCAGGCAAGGGTCCCCATGTCAACCCACCCACTAACTGTTAAGGCTTTTAGTCATCTTCAAGAAGGACAAAGTACCCCTGCCCTCTGCCCCATTAGCAGTTGCACATAAGCTGCCAAATTCCAAACAAACCCCATACTTCCAGGCTTCACACTTCAAACAACTTATGTTGGGATGTGATCTGGGGGCCTCACCATGTAACACCAGATTCAGCACCTTTAGCACTCCTCCAGCAAGAGAAAGACACTGCTGCAAACAGCACACCCAGCTAAAGGCAGGGCAGCTCTTCCCTTGGGCAACTTCTCCCACTCCAGTTGGTATCAGTCCTCCTCCTATGGGAACACGGTGCCAGGCAGTTGCAGCCAGGGTGGGGGCTGTGCCCCAAAGCAGTTCGGGAGCAGGCACGTACAAAAAGCAAGCCATTAGCACAAGTTCTCTCTTGCCCAGGCCAAAAGCAAAGGCAGCACCTCCAAGCAGTATGGGAGTTGAATTCTACTGCTTTAATTTTGCTGCTGTCTGGCATGATGGAGGATGAGGAGGAGTGGGACGGGAGACTTTTCATATGGATGCTGGGAACCCCTGGGTGGGCTGTGGCTTTGTGCTGGGGGTGACCAGGGTTTCTGTACTAGTTTTGCCATGTGAAGCATGTGAATCCCACACAATCCTCACCACTCCCAACCCTGATTGGCCTTGGCTGCCAAACCCAGCACCTCTTCAGGCCTGGGCTAGCCTATGCAGAGCTGCTCCCTGCTGCACTCAGCTGGATCACCTTCCCTATTTGATGCTCTTAATTCTGAATGCCAGCTAAATTAGCCTGAGCAATAGCTTAGGAGAGGGAATGGCAAGTGAGTACTGAGCCACCCTCAGTACTGAGTGCAATGCCTCATCTTGCGTCTGCAAGTGAAAAGCACATGGATCAGACCTCAGGTAAAAATCCCAAAGGAACAGAGAAGACTAGAAGCCTGAATCCTTTAGTCTAAGTTGCTGAGCGCACAGACAGCTGTCTGTAGTGCAGGAAAGCCCTTCTCTACATGCTCACCAGTAATGAAGCCATGCACAGGGCAGATGAGGATTTGCATACATTTGCTCCAGTCTGTTGGCATTGTGTAGTCTGAGGTATATATACTGTACAGGTGTTAGCGCTAGCTAGGTGCTGGACCAAAAAAGGCCTAATTCCTGGAGTACAACAGGTTATGAAGGTTTGGGGCCAGAAAGAGCTGCCTGGAAAAGTCACAGAAGCAACAAACTGGCACTAGCTGAGGTGAATCCAGCTCTTGGTTCTCCTCCTCAGTGCTTCTTCCCTTCCAGGCATTGCATCCGAGACCATAAAAAAATCCCACAAGGACTAAGCTGAAAGCAAAGCACTCAAGGGAGAGTCGAGGACAGGCCTGGACTGGTTGCACTCTTCCACCCTACCAAAACTCAGACCCAGCAGAGTTTCAAGTGGGTTGGAAGGGATGGGAGGATAACGACAACTTGCTGGAGACAAAGACAAGCTGTATTCCCCTGAAACAGATTGTCTTTCCCATCCCAATCGCCCTCATGATCTACAGCATGACCTTGGTCTGTGGAGACCAAATATCGGCATTGTTTCCTCCCTGCCATCCCACCAGCAATCCTTCAGGAGTTGCCAGCAGCAGCACCCTTTGGAAGGAGGACACAGCCATCAAGATGATTTTTCGAGACCATCAAATAATAATTTACTGTGATTCAATCTGTGGCTTTGTACAGTTGCTGGGGTGGGAGGAGGCCAAGGGATGAGGAGATGGGGATAAAAAAAAGAAAGTTGTTTGCCGCAGGCTTGGGTGAAGTGCGAGATAGTCCTTGGAGGGGCTCATGCTCCCCCCGTCCTCTTCCTCCTCCTTTCCCCCTCCCCCATACTCCTTCTCTGAATCCGCTTGCTTCTTCCTTCGCTTCACCTCTTTCCTTGCGAACTGCACAGTGGGAACCTCTCCAAGACACGGTCCAGTCAGCTGAAACCAGAAGAGGACACTCATTAGCATCCATTCACCATCAGAACCATTGGAGCTGTTTCCATTACTCACTCCTCACATTTCAGGATGACTCTGCTAGTGCCCACAGAGCAAAGGCAAAAGACTACACATCTCTTAGAGGTCTGGGCCTGGCTCAGCAGAGCATCTGCACATCTGCTGAAGGGAAGAAGCTTTGGAGTCTGTGGAGGGATGGGTGAGCCCTGGATACCCCCCCAGATCTTCTGTCTCTGCCCAAACCTCCTTGTGGGAAGAGGTACTGTTTGGCAAGATCTTCCACCCTCCTTCAGGGATGATGGGAATCACGAATCAGGGTAAATGTAGCCAAATTTCCCTGACTACACACCCACCCTTCTCCTTCCCAAATCCCAGTGTGTCCTTGGCTTGCTTCTCCTTTTGTACTTTGATGGTCCTCCCTATCTGCTCTTGGCCACTGCAGCTACAGTAAGCTATAATGTCTGGTTTCCAGTTTCTGCCTGAGCAGAAAAACATATAAAAAACTCACAGGATATGCTCCCTTAACAGAGAGGAATGTTTCCAAGAGACTCCTTTCTATCTCTTCTTGCCCGTGCCAGTGCTGCCACCGGGCTGTGACAGAGACTAGGCTCCTGACAGTCAGTGTAAGGGAGCAGGGGTGTCTGCCAAGCCCATGCCGTCAGCTGTGAGCCAGAGCAGGAAACAAGCCTTGAGCTCACATCCCCATCCGGAGGAAACGCTCCCGAACATCTGGAAGACCCAAACATCTGGAAAATCTTGCTTAGTAGTGATAAGTGTGCTGGGCACCGCATTCAGCTCGGCCCCCAGATGACCTCACGTGCCTCAGCTGGGAGCAGAGGGGTGGGGTGTTTGCTCCCAGTTATTTGCTCACAGGAAGAAAACTTTGCCAGCATTTTTTGTTTGATTTTTTTTTCTGGGGGCTGGGGGGTAGGAAAAAGAGCTCTGCTGTGCTCATAGCCTTTGGCTTAAAAATCAGTGAAGAAAACCAGCTGCCCATCTCCACCTTCAGGAGACCCTCTTAACACCATCTCTGGATATAATGCATTTCTCTTCAGAACTCCAGCAGTTGTTTAAAGTGGGGAAGGGCCAGTCCAGGTGCTTGGGAGACTCCCCAAAAGACATTAAGAGCAATGTTCATGCAGGCTTTTCTCCCAGATCCCAATCCCAGATATCCTTAGATGAAGATCACATCCCCAGTTGCCCCTCTCTTCACTTCTACCATGTAAGGAGCTGGTTACACAAACAGATATTCTCAGGTCTTTGGTTTAAGACCAGCCAGCACATACAGGGATAATAGGAGCTCTCCCTGACTGCTATCCGGCAGGATTGTAATGATTTAAATAAACTCATCATTAAAAAANCCGGAGGAAACGCTCCCGAACATCTGGAAGACCCAAACATCTGGAAAATCTTGCTTAGTAGTGATAAGTGTGCTGGGCACCGCATTCAGCTCGGCCCCCAGATGACCTCACGTGCCTCAGCTGGGAGCAGAGGGGTGGGGTGTTTGCTCCCAGTTATTTGCTCACAGGAAGAAAACTTTGCCAGCATTTTTTGTTTGATTTTTTTTTCTGGGGGCTGGGGGGTAGGAAAAAGAGCTCTGCTGTGCTCATAGCCTTTGGCTTAAAAATCAGTGAAGAAAACCAGCTGCCCATCTCCACCTTCAGGAGACCCTCTTAACACCATCTCTGGATATAATGCATTTCTCTTCAGAACTCCAGCAGTTGTTTAAAGTGGGGAAGGGCCAGTCCAGGTGCTTGGGAGACTCCCCAAAAGACATTAAGAGCAATGTTCATGCAGGCTTTTCTCCCAGATCCCAATCCCAGATATCCTTAGATGAAGATCACATCCCCAGTTGCCCCTCTCTTCACTTCTACCATGTAAGGAGCTGGTTACACAAACAGATATTCTCAGGTCTTTGGTTTAAGACCAGCCAGCACATACAGGGATAATAGGAGCTCTCCCTGACTGCTATCCGGCAGGATTGTAATGATTTAAATAAACTCATCATTAAAAAAATAAAATTACAAGAAAAGAAAAAGAGGAAAAACAGGCAACTGAACAAACAATCTGAAAAACACTGTTTCTGGCTCCAGCACACACAATTTATAACTGCAAAACAGCCCCCTTATGGCTAATTCTCAACATTGCATCAGTTCCAAATATCCCAGGGGAACTATCTAATGGGGAAAACTTCTGAGGAGCATAGCACTTTCACAGTGAGACAGGTCTGCTCTTTAGGATGAGGCAATTTATGTAAGTGCATTAGGAGGCCATACACCCACCCAGCTCTTCATCTGAACTCCTAGAGCCAGTCTGGTGGGCACCCTGAGCCATACACCTTCTACACCAGCTTAACTCCTCTTTCAGAGCAGCAACATGGAAAGAAGCTTTCCTGGGAAAAGCACAGCAGTTCTATACAATTTTGTTGCACAAAATGAGGGGGAATAATAAACAACCCTTTCCTCTCAAACGCTTTCTCAGAAAGTGGGAATTTTGACTATCGCTATTTCAATCAAAGAGGTGTTTCATTAAAAAATACCTGCTGCTGAAATTGTTTCTGCTGCATTTGTTTGCAAACAAGTGCATCTGCAGTCACCTCCTGCCCTGCTTCCAATGTATCCCTAAGATACCCCAGTGCCTGCTGCCAATATAACCCCACTGCACCCCATCTCCTGCTTCCACAACTCACCATAGTCACGATACCACACATTTACAGTTCATGCAGCCAGGGCCGCTCTCATCTGGGGGATTCAGCTTGCGCAGTTTATGCTGACGGATCTCCCGCACCAAGGTGTAGAAGGCATCTTCAACGCCCTGGGATAAAAAGCATCACTTGAAGCAGCTGCTCACTTTGAGAGGGGACAGTGGAGAGAAGAGAGGGCTCTGCTCCCCAGCAAGGTATTCCTAGTCCTGTCTTCCAGCAGTGCAAACTGCAGAGTTAAAGGTACAAAACCAAGCTGGGAAGACTTAACAGGGACCTAAGTGTGGCCCCCAAAAAGAGCAAGATTCAGTGAGCAACCATGAGGTCAAGGAGCTTTCAAGTCCTTGAGTTTCATCAGCTTTCAGGAGTCTGAATGAGGTCTACCACCCAAGAGAAAAGCCACCAAAGACCACTCAGGGTATCAGCTGCTCCATTTCCACTTTTGTGCTCTGGGAGCCCTACGTCATCCTTCCAGCACTGGTATATTCTGCTTGTAGGTCTGGCAAAATAGACCACAGATAGGGTTAGCCAAGTCCCCTGAGCTTAGCTGACCTGCAGTGACTATGAGGGTTATTCCAGAGCCTTGGAGAAAGCCCTTAGAAGGTATCTTCCCTTCACGGCTGCCAGAATATGAATTACACATGTCTCCAGTGTGGAGGCTCAAGCCCAGTCTGGGGAGAGAACATCCTGATGGAGCACTTAGCCTTGAAGAAGCAACTAACCCCAGCCCTTGTTCCCATCTGCGTCCAAGATGGTGTTTGTTCCTGCCATTCCAGGGCAGTAATGGAGAAAAGAAAACAAAAAACATTTTGCTTAAACCCCTCCTCCTACCTGTCTGGTTTTGGCAGATGTTTCTATGTAGGGGATCCCATAACTCCGGGCCAAGTCCTGTGCTTGCCGGGTCTCCACTGTCCGGGCTGGTAGGTCACATTTATTCCCCACCAGCACCATGGGAACATCATCCGAGTCTTTCACCCTCTTGATCTGCTCCCTGCAAGAGGAAAATATGACAAAGTGAAAGAAGACTAGGCATCAGGGGCAGCTTCAGAACATTCCCCACCAGCTTATTTGTCAAGAATTAACAGCTATGCCTTGCTCCTGTCAATTGGCTTGTGCTGGGCTTTCAGGAAAATGTAAATGACTACAGCTCGCAAGTGAATAAACAACAAAATAGCTAGGGTACTTCTGGAAATGAAAACTAAGCATACTTCTGCTCTTTAAATGCAATTATTTACAAAACAACTTGAATTATGACAATCTATATTAAGACATGACCCTAAGATAGTTTAAGCTAAATAAAAATGATTTCTCAAGCAGTTACTGGTGCTATTTCCAACATTTTACATCAAGTATCCTGCCCAAAACAGGGATAAAAACAATTAAAAACCCCAACTGCAACCAGAATTTGCTGAGCTGATAAAGCAGCTTTTGGCAGCTGTAACCTTTTTTGCAGATGCACAGGCAGTATTTGCTCCCTTTCAGTTTAGTTCAGGTCACTCAAAGTTGAGAAACCAACTGGGAACTAAAACAGCTGTAATGCTCACTTCTTCATTCCAACCTTGGATCTAAAACTAGGTGGACGAGGAGGAGATCTACCACTTCGAAAATTCTTAAAGTTCATTATGACCACATTCAACAATCCATTCAATTCCCTTCCGATAGATAATAACTTCCTTTGCTTACTAAATCATTTAACTTCAATGTTTTTTTCACTCATGAATCCAGAATATTTAACATGGGGTTTATTTAAACTAATAAAGGCATTATTTAAAATGCCAATTTCTGCATTTTAATTTCCATCCAAAGGCAGCTGGACATGTATCACACAGAAAAGAATCAACTTTTTTTTAATGTAGTAGAACATAGAAATGAAAGCTGACTATATGCATCATATGCCATAAAGCCATTTAAATGTTCCACGTAACATCATGACCAGCAAATGCAAGTACTAAATTTAGTGCACAGGCTACACTTAGCTGAAAAGGGATACCTCCAAATGGTTACTAAGCAGGGAGAGCCA
The DNA here is from genome assembly GCA_013400695.1 of Neodrepanis coruscans. NCBI lineage: Eukaryota > Metazoa > Chordata > Aves > Passeriformes > Philepittidae > Neodrepanis > Neodrepanis coruscans. Next base: position 37,092 of record VYZS01000785.1, on the reverse strand, counting down.
GCATTTCTCTGGGGAATATTCTTTTAAAAGTGCAAGCACAAAGAGCACAGGCTAAAGGAGATGAAAGCTAGTGATTTACATCATGATCATGATGGCTTGAATTCGAGCCATCCTGCAAGTAATTCAGAGGCATCAGTCCCAGCACAAGGATGTTGCTTAATCCCCCCCAGGTGCTTTAGGTGCTTTGTCCTCTGGTTTGGCTAAAACAAGCCAAATTAGTTCACCTGTGCAGCTATTACACTGAACAGGCCTCCTAGTTGAGACTGAGACATCTCAATAGCTCAGAGCAGCACCTCTGACTACAGAGCAAGGAAGGGCCGTGCCTGTGCTCGGAGCAAGAGGATTATTGGAACCCTGGTTTGTGATAGGAGACTGGGGTACACAGTACCTTGGTGGGCAGCTGACAGAGCAGGGACAGGCAGAGCCATCTCTTGCATCGTCTGCAAGTGCTCCCATCACAGCCAAGCCTCAGAAAAAGGCACAAAGCAGAGCAATCCCCTGCTAAGTTAGCATTGGGGTAAACAGGGAAGATGCACACTGTGTTTGTATGACCTCATTGGCTCTCCAGCTCTGCAGGGGTGATGTCAGCAGGAAGGAGAATTGGGATGGGTTACTGGGATGCTGCCAAAGCAGGACCATGTTGGGATGAGGTCCCTGCTTCCCTGTACATCATCTTGGTTAAATCACCTCACTGGGCCCCTGACTCCTCTCCTGCTCCATCTCCGCCCTGGTTGAAATTAAGCTCCAAAGGGGCAGGACTGCTTTTCCCTGGGTGTGTGCAGCTCACAAACCACAGCCTCATTACAGTGGCCGACAGCAGGGCAAGCAGCCCTCTCTGCCCTTCCCAGCCTCCTTTCCCCAGCTCGAGGGTCCAGCAGAAGAAGCTGAGATCGATTGCGCTAACAAAGCAATTCTACTAATTAGGGAGAGAAAGGAAGAGGTCATACAGGATCAACTCTCTCTCTTTAGTCACCATAAACACTTAAACATTACATCACTGAGTCCCCAAAGGCCACAAGCAATCCCTTCGGATGAGTTTTATTGGAGTCACTGACATTAGCCGTCTGCTCTCTCTTCCCTGGGGAATGGCCACTTGAGCTAATTGTCTTTTCTGGCAGCCAGTGCTTCCACAATGAGGCCTGATCTAAAAGGGTGGGCGGGAGGGTGCAGCAGCAAGGCCTCCCCTTTGCACAGAGCAAGAAGGAAAGGGCCCTTTCCAGGATACTGACCTGTACTGGTGAATATCTTCAAAGGACTTAGTGTTGTTGATGGCGAAGACACACAGGAATCCTTCCCCTGTTCTCATGTACTGATCTCTCATGGCACTGTACTCCTCTTGCCCTGCGGTGTCCAAGATGTCTAACAAGCAGGTCTCTCCATCGATGACTACTTGTTTTCTGTAGGAATCCTGAAGGCCAGGAGAGTGAAAGGAAAGAGGATGCATTAAAGGAAGGCTTGGGCCCAGCTAAACAAAAGGATGCAGCGAGTGCATCCCTGGGAAGATGCCAAGTCACGCTCTGCCTATGTTTAGCTTCCATTAAAGAGACAACTCAATCTGTTTCAAAAATGGGAGGGAAACGAAAAACAATTAAAAAAAAAGAGAAAAAGAGAGCAGATAAGCAGGTTTCCCCTTGTCTGTTAGAGTCACAGAGAAGACAGCTTCTGGCTTGTTCTTTCCATTTCCAGCCCTCCCTCTTGGTGACCAGGAGCAGCTTCATCTCTACCACACTGCATAGCCCTCGATACCTATTTCTTAAGCATTATTTAGTCCTAGCTCCAATTCCTTCTGCTGCCACCTTGCCTGGATGCTGGAAGGGGACACCCAGGAAAGGAGGCTCTGGCCAGCCAGGGCTTTCAGCCACCATCGGAGATCTGCAAGGCTGGAAGGTGTTTAAGATGACCTGGAAATCCAGTGCCTCCAATGCATCTCAGATCAGGCACTGGAGGCGATATGCCACCAGTAAGACTGCAAACTCGATTTGATGGTAAACCTCTTCTTAAAACATGAGAAAAAAATAAAATAAAACCACACTGTAAGCAGGGCGTTTCCCACAACCAGTCTGTGCCCAGAAGGCTCCAGGAGAAGTAAGAACTATCCAGGCAGGTCCTTTGAAGTTGGGAGTTTTCCCTGCAGCAGAGGCAATCACAGTTTACTACAGATGTGAGGAACCCTGGAAATCTCCCAGGGCATCCCTCAAAATATTTCATTTTGAAGGCAGGCTCCTCAAAGCACTGCTCCTCCCCACCATGCCTCTCCTCATGCTCAGTCTCATTGGCAAGGATGCTGCTGGTGCAGCCCCTGCATGGAGAACAGCTTCATTCCTTTCTAATAGTCATCCCCTGTGGACAGTGCGGCATCCTCGACCCTCAGCAAGAGAAGGAAGCCAAATGAAAGGTATGAAAAAGATGCAAGTCAGCAGTATGACCACAACAGTGCTGTGCAGCCACTCGTAGAGGCTACGACTGCAGTTTAAAATTAATTCAATTGTCATCTGCTCTTCCAACGATCACAGCAATGTTATCAGATGAGCTTTTGAGGTCTGCAGACAAACAGCCAACACAAAGATCATCAACAGGACCAGCAGCAACACAGAAAGGGAATGGGGCCAACATGGCCTCCATCCCTTGTTTCATTACTACAACAACGTCATTTACTGGGACTAATCAAAATCTTTCCTCACCTTCCAGAGAGGGCTATGAAATTAGAGATGAGATCTGCTCTGCCATGACCTTCTTAGCTGTGCCTTCCCAAAAAGTGAACTGCTGACCCATCGAGAATAAGCATGGAGTGATGACCTGGCTTCCACCCAACCGCTCTGAAGGCAACTGGCAGGTTGCCCTGAAGGAATGTGCTCCCATTTCTAATCAATAATGTATCTGGAGCCTCCTTGGTGCAAGGGGACCCTGGTGCCTGCTCTGCCCAGAAAAGCTTCCTTGCACCCCTGCACCTTGGCTTGTGTACAGAGGACTAGCCTCTTGGCACACACATTCACAATTAATTGCCAAGTCCTCAGTTACAGGAGGTCTCTCAAGCACACAGCAATGCAGATGGAGGAGAGATCCCACACCTGAGCTCAGGTCATCAACAGGCTGACCCCTAAGGCTAGCCAGCTTGCTTATAAGCCAAAGGCATTAAGTGTCCTGCAGAGAATGCTTTACTTCCTGCAAAGGAAGGGAACAAGCTCTCCCCTTCATTGCTTTGTGTACAGCTTCATCCAAACCCTTCCTCAGGATGGCAGCTCAGCCATCCCTGCCACACTGCCAGGTGACCTGGCTGCCACTGCAGGGATGGCTACCACCAGCACACATCAGCACCCTGCCTCAATGCTCCTCTGCAAACCGCCCATATCCAACCCACCTTTCTGCAGAGAGGAGAGCACATAGACCCAGCTGTGAAATGCCAGGCAGCATAAACAACATCTGTCTGGGGTTCAGACTCAGGATTCCAGGTGGATAATGGGAGCATCCCAGGTATGCTGGGGGACCAGGCCAAGATGTCCACTTTTTAAATACTACAGTCAGGATATAACCAGAGTTTTGGAAAGCTGGCTGCTAGAAGGTAGAAGATGAATGGAAGAATTTCTCAAAACAGTGAAACTCTTTACTCTATCCCTGTGTGTGCTGTAGCGGGTTGGACAGTGCTCAGTTACAAAGCCAAACATTTGTAATAGTGAGTCAGGAGGGGAGCAGGCATCCCGTCAGGGTCTCTGCCCCAGACAGGAGACCAACTGCTCCTGCTCTAGGGAGCATCTTCTTGGTGCACTCCAATCCATTCACACCTCTCTTTGCAGCACAGCCTGCACTCAATTAATTTAGGTGACAGGCAATGCCTTTCCTCCATGCATGTATACTCTTTCCCCCCTTTTATTCTGCTCATTTCAACATTGCTGTGCTGCTTGTTAGCCAGCTGAACAGTCATAGTCAGCTCCTGGGCACAATCCAAAGCAGCTTAGTCAGAGGAGGGTGGTTTTTTTGGTCACATTTGGATGGCTGGCAGGTAGCTCTCTGTGCATCCTAAATCCCCACAAAATGAAGTATAATTAAATAGAGTCTCCTAAAATGAATGAGAAGATGGCCAAGGTAGCAGGGGAAGGCAGTACAACCAAAGGATCTGCAAAGGCATCAGGGCTGGTAGGACCTGCAGGTGGAAAAGTACCGGAGGTGAGAGGGCTAATGAACAGCTCATAGCTGCTTTTGGGAGAAGAACAGAATGGAGCTTGAACGAACAGGGGAGAAGAGAGCAGGCATTTCCTGGGGCACTGCAAGAGTGGATAGGGTGAGGAGGGTGTGCTGGGAAATGCCATGCAAGGTTTACATTCCCCACTGCCTGTTTACAGAAAATTCCCTGCAGGGTACATACAGGGGACAGGCAGCTGAAGACAAAAAACACAGGATGCCAAAACCCAACACATCACTGGATGAGAGCTGCCTCTGCCCACCTAAGGTCCAAAAGAGGACTCAACCATGGAGATGTCTCCCCACGGAGGCTGCTCTCCATCAGCAGCTCTTTTGCTAAAACAACCTGGAATGGGTTTCTAAGAAAAATATACAATGCTACTGGAGACGAGCACATGCTGGGAGAAGAGCTGGGGAACAAGGCAACTGCCTTCATAAGCAAGGAGACTCCGTAGCTCTTAAATTCTAGTCTCTACTATGGACTTTCTAGGTGACCTTGGCCAAATGACATAATAGCGTGTGCTTTTTAAGCACTTTCTCTCCTTCCCATCTGTAGGACTGTAAGACTATTTCTGCCTTGTCTTGCTTGTTTATTTAAGTTATAAGCTTTTCAGGCTGGGGACTACACATACAACACCTACCAGAATAGATTTCTGATCCCAGCTGGGACCTTTAGCCATTATGATAATAATAACTGCAACCACAGCTGCATTTATACGGATCTGGCAGAGAACCCTTTAGGACTGCAGACAGGAAGGTTATTGTCCAAGAGGCATAACAGAGCTGCAATTTGCCTTCCCAGGGTGGACTTACTCCTTGTGCAAAGCAGAGGCTGCTACTCGCATCTCCCCCCACAAAGGTGTAAGTCACACAGGGGCTAATTAGCACGTAACTAACTGCAGCGATAGCAGACCGAGAATGGAATGTACTTTTAAAAAGTAAAAAAAAAATAAAAAGAAGCGTAACAGATATTGCAGACTAGGTTCCCCCCCTGCAACCCCATACAGCCTGTAAGGACCACAGGGTCCTCCTCAGGCTGAGCTAGATAAGTCAGTGCTACTATCCAGACAGACTATGAGACCCATACATCAACCTCTAATTCCTTGTGATGAAGCAGAGGCAGCACTCTGTGAACCACAACAGTTCAGCTGCTTGGCACATCTAACTCAAACTGCAGGACACACAAAATACAACCAAGCTCTGATTAACCCATTTCATCTGTAAATCTCAAAACATCCTAGAGAAAATGTCAATATATTTACTCTGATTTCATAGAAGGGAAATGGAAGTAGAGGCAGAAAATGACTCTTCAATCTCAAACATTTAATCCCTCCCTATGCTGTCATCTCTTCAGAAAGGAGTACTTTTGTGCTGTCTCTCAGCACCTCCCCAGCTCTGCCCACTCCTGTTGCTTCCTGTGTCTTCTCTCTTCAGCAGACATCACTATCCTTCTGCAGGAGGCACAAGTCAGTGACTTCTAAATACGCATGTAAAAACTCAGAATTGTTCTACTTGAGACCAAACTGAGAATGCCCTCGGTTGGAGACAAGGTGAAGAGCGAGAGAAAAACACACAGGTAGACAGACCACATGCCCAGAGCCACTTACTTCTATCGTGGGGTCATACTCATCCACAAAATGGTTCTGAATGAGCTGTATCGTCAAAGCACTCTTCCCAACACCACCTGCTCCCACCACCACCAGCTTGTATTCAGTCATCTTCCAGCTGACCTCAGTTCAAGATTTCCAGGAGCACCACCACCTGTAAGGAGAAACGGTCACCATGTTAGGAGAGGTTACTCTGAAATGGGCAAAATAATCCATCAAACTGAATACAAAACTATGTTATCCTATGGTATGTTGCAATTCTTCAGCCTGATGGTCTGAATGCAAAATGCACAGATTCCCTGAGCAAACTTCAAGAAGTAAGGGAGTGTTACTGATGAGAAAACAGAGGCATGGACTGTGTAAATCAACCCCTAAGGCAACCATTGAAGAGCTCTGGTTTTGCACAAGTGCTCAGCATTGTCCCTGATTTACTTTACATCAAGCTGACAATCCAAAATCTTTAGATACATTCGAAACCCTTCACCAATGTTGTTGGGATGTCAATTCCCACAAGAGAAAGAAAAAAGTCCAGCCCCACCTAAATATGCTGTTACCTCCAAGTATTCAACCCTCTAGGCTGCATTAAACTTCAAACCACACAAAGGTTTGAGATAGTGGCACATACATGAGAGGAAGGCCTGCAGGAGGGGCACCCCTGCTCCCAGGAGATGAAGCTGGCTTGCCCAAGAGGGAATAAAGAGATGCTATCATGAAAAGTGCTAACTGAGAAGGATTAGGGTCAGGACGAGCAACCTACACTTCTGCAGTACTGTGTACTTGCCATGGCCCTTCAGCAGGAGAAAATTCACATCCCCCCAGCTCCTCCCTTAAACTTCTGCTCCAAGTCTGCTGAGAAAGAGGAACTAATGCAGGAAGATTACAAAACCCCAAGGGTTTAAATAGAAATCCACCCTCACTGGGCTGTAGGCCCTGCCCACTGAAAGTCACTCCAGGGTCAGACTCTCATTCTCAGCCACCATTTGCAAGCTCTGGGGAAGCCACCCAAAGTACAAGTAGCAGGAAGACAAGCTCACAGTTCCCCACGACAGTCGCCCTGCAATGCTACTGCATGGGTACTATAACCCTCTCTCCTCCTCACTCCAGACAGTTAGATCATTCCACCCACTTTCCAGGGCTTGCCAGCCCTGCTCCCAAAACTCTGGAAGCTAGTACAAACTGTGCCAGCAAAGGCTACTCTAGACCCAGACTGCATCTGATGCATTTGCTAATGCAGCAAAGATCTAATGGCAAGGAGACCATAACTTTCTGCCTCCAATCCCCACCAGACTGCAATCCTAAACCACTCAGACAGTTCCATCACCCACTTGAGCTGGGAGCAGTCAGACACAAATACCTCTCGCTGAAGCCCTTTTCTGAGCCACTGTCTCAGTAGTGGGCAGGCAAACAAAGCTCATGCCGTTCTCAGCATCCAGGATCATAAAGAAGGCAAAAGAGGGGGTGCAAAAGAGCAACCAGATTACAAACACGACCTCTGCTTGCTGTGCTGCTCTTCACTGCTGAAGCAGCAGTAAAACACCATGGAAAAGTGGTGATGGTGAGGAGAATAAAGTGCCAGTAACATCACACCACAGGTGCCCACCGCAAAGTGCCACTGATTCACACAGAAGTCTGATGTGCCTCTGTTCTGCTAGTCAAGGAAGAGACGCAGACTGTAGCAAGACTACCGGAAAGAAACTAAGTGATCTCACTAATTGACTGTGCAGACCTTGCTTTGCTCCACTAATGTACACCCTCATATATATGACCTTCTCACACACACTGCTTTTCAGGGACAAGAGAGATGCCCTCTCCTGGCTTCTTATCTCTCTGGGAAGTGACAATTATCACAAGAGACAGTGACACGACAAAATGGGGACTGAGGAGCAAATGCTGATGGACCACCTTCAGCAACACTGCTGTGCAGGAGGGGATTGCTAGTGCAGCAAACAGCTTCACAGCTGAACACAGAGGGGTCTTGAAGGTATGAAGAAACTCTACAAACAGCTACCATCTTTCATTACAGAGCAGGGAGATCTGCAACCCCCAGTAAATCCCACAGTGGCTGTAATGTAACATTGGCTACAATGGACCTTGCTCTGCATCCATTGCTGATGATGAAGCAGTTGCCACAATGATGCTCAGGAAGAACTGCAAAACTACTCAGGCCTATAGTATTTACTACAGGCCTATAGGATTTGCTAAGGCAGTGAGAAAAGTCTTGACTCAATATGGGGAGAAGACATTAGTTCTCAAGGAGGAGATCCTCCCTGAAGACCAGCCCAATGGAAGGCACTGCCTATCCCTTCAGAAAACCCCCAGCCCACACAGCCACACCACCTTTCTGGTCTACACTACAGCAGGATGTGGGGGCCAAGGTAGTCAACCATGTCAGCTTAAGGGTCTTCCCCTGCTCTAGAGCCCAGCTGAGCTTCACTGCACAGCAGAGGTGCAGCCACACACCAGCAAGACCTGCACATGATCACATTAGCCCAGAGCTTTGAGATCTGGCTCCTCCAGAGAAATACACACCCAAGCCTTCCTGTTCCCCATCCACACAAGAAGCAAGAGAAATGAGGGGGGTGACTTGTGGCCAGCACACAGTCAATTTACATACAAGAACTCTGCAACATTGGTGTTTGCTCACTTACACTATGCCTAGAAGGTGCCATTGCCTCACCTAACTCTTCACTTCTCTGAATGCTATCCCCACCCCAGTAATGGCAGAAGAGATTCTGCAGCTTGCAGAGGATGTTCAGTCTACCCAACTGTTTCATACCATTGCTGTAAAACATGTCCTAATACAGAGCAAGAATGTGGGGAATGATGGACAGCTCTGGGCATGAGAGCTGTCTGAATTAATTTGTGCTAAAATCAATGTTTAGATAAGCTTGCTTCCTTTACCAAAGGATCCACAGTGCAAGCTCCTCATAGGCAGTATGCAGATCCAACTGCACATGAGAGCATGTGCAAATGCCACTGAAGAAGCAGCCTGACTAAAGGCTGCAGGGAAAGCAGGGATTTCCATATGGCCAAACTCTGCTACAGAGTTGGGCAGCAGAGATGGTCTTAGCCTTAAGTTGACTTTACCAATACCATCTTATAGCTCCCCATTGTGCTTTTTGCTCCTTAACAGGGGAAGAGCAAGGCTGGTCATTTACGCACCCATCGTTTTAACACAGGAGTGGCTGTTCCTCAATGCCACATGAACATCACCACTACCACCACAGGGACTGGTTCATGGAACAGCCACCCAAGACAATGTTTCTGGCTTCCTAAAAACAGAAACAGGGATGAGAGAGTGGGGCTCCTGTCAGAGAGACTGTAATAGATACTCCCCAAGTTTTCATACTGGGGACACACCAGATGGAGGTTTACAGACTGTTGGTGGTTGTGAAAGCTTCTCCTGATGTGAGGATTTCCAGTTCCTATTACTCAGCAGCTAACAGAGAGCCCACATAGAGCTGGCCACAAAATAATAGAGGGAAACACAAAAGCACAGCCTCCCAGCCGCATACAGAGCAGGAACAGAGCTCATTCCATCTTCTGCAAGCTCTTCAAGATCTGAAAGTCTGATCCAGGTCACCGTCTAGTGTTTCCCCTGCATATCCAAATTTATCACCTCTGCAGTACTCAACTACTGCACACCCTAAAAGCCACACACAGCTGTCAAGCAACAGCTGAGTGAGATGGCAAGGATGAGAGCCACAGGAGTACCATCTGGAAAGAGGAGAGCTGGAATCTGTGTGCCAAGCCAACGGCCCCAGTGCGGAGCCAGAGCTGCTGCTGCTGTGTTTCCTGACCTCGTGTTTTTTCCTCCTGTAGCGAGAGGGCTCCTGGCTCCCATTCAAAGCTGTCTAGGAAAGCCTTGCCGAGTGCTTCTGCCTGGCAGCAGCAGCTGCTCCCAGCCCAGTAGCTGGAGCCATGCAGCTCCAGCAAACAAAAAACACCTGCCAGCCTTGTACAGGAAGTGAGGAGAGCAAGCACCCAGCCCTACTGGACACCAGCATTCTACCTTCGTCTTGCAGGGAGGGGATGAAGGTGAGGCACATCATCTCCCCTGCCTGCACATGCTGGGAAGCAGCATGGAGGCCTTGGCTGCAGAAACAAGGACCAAGATGCTTGGCACAAGCCTTTACAGGGCTAAGACCTAAACCCAGATCTAGCAGATCTAAAGCAGATCCGGGTAACAGGTGTTACCCAGAGATGCAGATGTGTCCTGAATAAAACAACCTGACCTTCTTCATGGTCCCTATTCTCCAGCACAGAGAGATGGTTTGGAGGACCTGACTGTGAAGCCTCCAGCACATTCACCATGAGAGGCTCCAACATCCTTCCAACAGAATAACTGAAGGAGCTCTCTCTGTGTCCTCTGTTTCCTCCCATCACCTTGTTTCTCTCCCAGAATGGACACCAAGCCAACTGAATAAGTCAAGATATTTGTGTGGCATTGCCATCCTGAGGCCAGCCATGAAGTTTTACATCTGTACATTACTGAACATTTATGCTCCACCTGTCCACTGCGAGTGCCTGCATTTAAAGGCATCGGAAGTCAGTTTCAACTCTGAAAAGCTCTTTGGGCACCTCTCAGACCAGGCACTCTTTCCTTCAAAGCCCTGTCCAGAGGAACTGAGGAGCCCTATGACCACAAATGTCACAGCATTTAATCTTATTTCTCTGCAGCAGAGATGCTCTGCAGGTAGAAATTATCTAGAAGAACAACGCTCATCTGAGCCTTTTCCTGGCAGTCATCCACACTTGGTCAGGAATCCTCAGTGATTTTTGAGCATTGACAAAACAAACCTTATTGGCTCACCTCAATGATTGTGTAGGCTCCTCAGTTTGCTCAGGCACAAGACTGTCATCAACATGACAAAACACAGCCTCTGGAGAGACTGAAGGAACCTCTCCAGGGGTTTGAAATGGCACCTTTTATTTTCACTCTAGGATCAAAATGCTGATTTTCCCAGTGGCCTGCCCAGCCTGAAAGAGATTAGAGAAACAAGGCTGGCAAGATGCTCTGTTATGAATCTGCCTATCCAATGCTTTATTTTAATTTACTTCTTGCTTTTTAAGTTAAAAAGTGGGCTGTAAATCTAATCCATTGTGCTTGTTGTTGGCTTGTTGCCTGTGTATCTGCAAACACCCATTCACCTTAGAGATGAAAAAAGAGCAAGGGATGCCAAAGAGAGAACAGAAGTTGCAAATGCTGGCCCTGCTTAGGAGAAATGATTTGAAGATAATAAATGTCTTCTATTAGGGGAAAAAAAGAAAAAAAAAAGACAAAAAAAACCCCCAGAATGGCTTCTTCCACCCTCTGGTAGCTCTTTAAGATCTGAAGGAAAAGACAACTTGTCCCAGGAAATTGAGCACAAAAATATTGCTGCAGAGGGAAAAAAGAAAAGGGGTAGGGGATGACATAATGTAGGAGGCTTGTAACACAGATGTGTATTCAAGAAGAAACCGGTGAGATAGAACAGTAGAAAGCTGCAGGCAGGCTCGAGGCACAGGCAGGTCTGAAGGGAGGGATTGCCTCTCTGTAGCAGCCATAAACATGTCCCAGCAGCCACGGCTTTGCACAAGGTCTTGAACAAGCAAGGACTGGTCGTTGCGCCGAGCCCAGCCCTTGCAGTTTCCAGTTGAAGCACCTCAGGCAACACAACCCCTTTGCCAGAGACTACACAGCCACAAAGGGCTTGTGAATATATGAAAGGACAAAGGAAAATAAGACATTCTCACCATTCTCCATTCTCACCAAAGCTGCTACCTCTTTTCTGTTCCTTGGCTCCTGCTTCAACTGCCAGATAGTCCAGTCAAAGACAAACCTGTGCAATTACCTGCTGTCAGCAGAAAGCAGGTGCAACGACACTGTTCTCACTTTCCCTATCAAATATTCTTAACAAAGTTCTTTGTTGCCAGCTTACTCCAAGAAAAACAACCAGCAGAGGTAGATCTACTTAAACCAGCAAATAACCTAAATAAGTGAGTAATGCAATAAACCCATAGAACAAACCAGCTACCTCTAGATGAAGGAATTGCCCACCCAGCCCACACCCCCCAGCCAACACAGACCACCAAAATTACTATATTCAAAAGAAAGATGAGCAGACCCTTTATCTCATGGACTGCCCATGCCCATATCTCCAGCATCATGAATGTGGCATGAGGAGCAGTGTGCAGTCAGGAAACTCTGGCAGGCACTGGGATATGCTTGTGAATCATAGTGCAATCTTCACCTCCCACTATCACCACCCTACCCATCTCCCTCATAACAAGTTGCTCATCCCACCACAGTCTCTGCAGAAGAACCAATCTTCCAAGCTAAATTCCACAGAGAAAGCTGTTAATCGCTGACAGTCCATGGAAAGGGTGAAAGAAAAATGATACATCCCACACCACTGCTGAACAGACTCTTTAAAATAATTGCAAGTAGATGGGAGAGACCACCTGTGCTAGCACCTAAGTCACTAGCTGAAAAGACCAGTTGTGTGTATCTGGCAGGGCCAGTGACGTGAAAAAAATAGGTTTTAAATTATGCCTGTGATTTATGATCTAATACTTAGGTACTCTTCGGGACTCCAGATGAGCAAGAGTAGCCTGCTTAAGGAAACAGGAGGCTGGAGTTGTGTCTGAAAGTTGGTAAAGTTGGATGCACAAAGGCATGAACACGCCACAGCGAAGGCCAGTACGACAGGGGACAATTAAATAAAAAATGAACTCTTATTTGCAGTTAGAACTTAGGACCTAGTGTTGAATCTACCAACACAAGTGAGAAAACAAGTGTGGGGGAGGAAACGCTCTTACTGTCAAGATGCAGAAGGCTGCAAACTGCCAGGGCCCCTCCGCTTTCATTTCCTCCCCAGCCTCTCTGGGCCGAGCAGGTGGTTCAGAGGCAGATGTTTCCGTGCCTATGATGGCAGCCCTCCACCTTGCCCTGGAAAAGAGACTTCACTCAGGCCTCCCAGCCTTCTTCAGAAAAACAAATGATACTCTGTAAAACAGAGAGGCCAAGGTGGAGCTCAAGAGAAGAGGCAGCTTTTCACTTTCCTTTACATTAAAATCCCACTTATAAATATTAATGGGACACACGAAAGGCAGCATGATGTATGTTGAACATATAAAGAGATGGACAGGTACCCAGGAAATTTTAAAACCAGACCCACACTATAGATGACAGTAACTCTTAAAACATGTGGTACGCAACCATGAACCCAGGCTCTGTGTAATATCTTAGTTTGCTAGTCTCAGTACCAAATTGTATTGATTTTCCCACAAGATATAAGGTGCAATGAAGTAGAAACTCAGACCAGATGAGTATGCAGCACCAGTGTAAGTGGATCTCTGTAATTGCAGCTATTAACAGGGACAGAGAACATCAGGCTTTGGGGAAAACGCTACCTGGTAATGGCATGGAATTACAAGAGATGCTGTCTTCAGGCTGGTTTCCTAAGGTACCTGGTATCTGCTGCCTGATCCTCATGGTGATGAAAGGAGCAGCTGAAGACAAGCTGCCGGGGAAAGGTAGAGGCTCTCCCGTGACCCACTGGTTATGTCATCATGCTATGGCAGGTTGCAGCCATCTTGCTCTCTGCTGCAACAGCATAAGAAGGGACAAATTCAGATCTCACCACTAAGCTGCAAGAGATGGAGCACCGACTGCTAGAGCTGGAGGTAGTGGCCATGCATGAACAGAAACACCATCCTCCTCACTGTAGAGAGAGGCAAAGGGATGCAAACAAGCCAAGGGACTGGCCCAATGCCATCAGTGGGTGGTAAAGCCAGGAACTAAATTCAGGCAATGTGATTTCCAAACTGGTGTCTTCGCCTGAGACAAAAATCTCCCAGTAAAGGTTTTGGATGGGAAAGCCGTTGGTCTCCTGCTGGGTCTTTGTGTTGGGCTGTCAGAGCTGGCAGCTCATTCACAGCCCAGCTTCCCTAAGCAGAGGCAGCTGGAGAAGCAGGATACATCAAATGGGAAAGCCCAGAGTACTGTAAGAGAAGCCCTGCTCTCTAATTATCCTGATGAAATCACAAATGGGTCATGGGCACAGGCAGCCAGCAGAGAGGCAGATGCTCTGGTACACAGATAAGCAATAGGAGATGCAGGTAGGGCTGGGAGCACAGGGGCAGGCTGAACATTGCTCCCATTTTCCTCACTCAAAGCCCAGCTACAAGAAAGGGGGAAATCACTGGTATAAGGTGGCCTTGTATGTCACTTAAGAAAAGGGCCAATCCCAACCTGAACACCACTGATGCATATCAGAACAAAAAAAGTACCCCATAGCCGGGAAACACACTCCAACTATGAGATTTCTCTTATCCTCTCCTTCCCCATCCTTCCTTATTCCTCCCAAACAACCATCGAAAAGGGGAAATTAGGAAACTGGTTTCAGAAAATGCATCCAAGCCATTTTTGCTGAGAAAATGCAATGGAAATAGTTATGGTTGTTCAGATACCTGCTTGTTTTAAATCCTAACATATAATTTCACAGCAAATACATGGGTAAGGAAACAGGATATTGCACCTGTTTCAAGATTCAATAGTTGTTTTGATAATGCTTTTAGGAGTGTTTTGTTTTTGTTTTTTTTTAAACGTTAACATTTAATCGTTTTAGTATTGGTGAGTTCCAGCCTCCAGGAATGGAACGATGCATACAGTACATACCCTCTCACACTACAGCTCCTGCAGCACAAAGGTCCAGACAACATGCCAGCAGCATTGGATTTGGGTGAAAAAAGGTGGAAGCTGTCAGCCAGCAGCAGAAAAGCAGACAAATGAGTATCTTGGGACATTAGGAGCTCAGTCTGCCCCTGGCCATGCGACACTCACCCTCTGAATGGCTAACCAGCTTCCACAGAGAAATAGGATCCTCTTGTCTGGGAATGACTCAAGTCCCCCTAGAAGAGGAAACACAGAGTAGGAGTGAGAGGGACCCCTCTCTAAAGGAACAGCCAGCCCTGGTTGTGCGGGACTCAAGCATAACTTGGGGTATGCTTTGGCTAGTACTCAAGTTGGCTCCCCTGGTTTCTCTGTATAGCACTTAGGATCTTGCATTGGAAGGGGAAGAGCAGAGTCAACTCCCACCCATCCTCTCTTAAAGGTGGTATATCACAGGCTGCTAATCGTATCTTCCAAAGTTTTATCTTTTCCACAGAAAGCATTTTTCTTCTTCCTTGTTTTTCAAAACAGTGTGTAAAGCAGCACAGGTGCAGCAGCAGCATCTTTCCAGGCTAATTGTGGGTGAGGGACAGTCCATTTTGGGATGAGGGACAAAGTCTGAGTTTCCTTATTGCCCTTCCATTCCCAGTAAGACATCAATAAAAAGCTGTTCATAACAGTTCGTTCAGAAACAGAGTTCAAAGAAACAGCCAAGATCAGATACTTCCAGAGTGTCTTTTTATTAGTAAGCCTTTTAATTTACATGGTCAAATATAATGATCATCCTCCCGCATTCATTTAGCCCTTGCAGGGCCTTTGCAGGCACATACCCTTATCTATTAGCAGAGCAGGGGTGAAGGGGAAGAAAGCATCACAGCAAAAAGAAAACCTGTAGGGTTCACTTTAGCAAATCTGGAGAAGCAGCTGGGAAAATGCATTAAAAAAAACAACAGAGGAGGCACTTTAGGGAGCCAAAGACAAGGTGTAAGCAGAAAGAGGATATAAAATAGAGTGAACAGGCACCTGTTGCTGGGACCCTGCCTCTGCTCTCCTTTCCACCAGGACACATTATTAGCAGGGTAAAACAAGGCTGTAGTAAAAATAAATATGCATCAGTAATTCAGCAGATATTCAGGGGCATGATGCTGATTTACAGACCTCGTAGCTGCAATCTAGAGGGATAGGGACAGTGAGCACAGCTGGCAGAGAGGTCCACAGAAGACCTTCAAGCCCAGCCCTTCAACAGCCTTGGTGAATAAATTTATGGTGACCAAGTCTGTAGCCATACAGAGCCAAACAACGCATTGTGTGTGCAATACCAAGCAACACTGAAAGAAACAGAGAGGTCCAAATGTTAAGGTGTGAGATTTATGTTTGGATCAGCAGACTTTATTAAGTCAGGGTCCTGGATTACCCAAACCTTACTTTGCTACTCATGGTAAATCTCAGCCACAACAGACTTGTTAATGTGACGCTCATATCCCCTACCTCTGCAGTGGTCTGGATTTAAAAAAAAAAAAATCCAAGCATTGTTGCTGTAGGTGAATTATTCAAATGCATCACTGTCACAGCACAGATCTACTACAAAAAAGCCTGAAGATGTATGGATTGCAGCTCTCCATACTGAAAAGGAAGGAATTTCTCTCTTTTGGACCTGGAGTAACAAAGGGACACTGCCCAGGGCCTCATCCTGCCTGACTTGCAAGGATCAAATGGACACAGAAGACACACTCCTTCAACTTCAAGTAGCCTCCACGCAAGTTTATATATCCCATCCCTCAGCAACACATGGTGCAGCAGATCAAGGACATAGTAACTCCACCCTGCAGTGAAGAACCCACAACAAATAAGTGACTCATTGATGGTCACACAGGAAATTTATGGTAAAGCTGGCTCCCCCACATTCGAGCTTCTGTCACAAGACTGTGCTCATCAATGGCTGCGGTTGAGTGTGCAGGGAACAGGAATACTCCACCAACTCCATTACAGCCCCCAGCATCTGCTGGCAGACCTGCACAATCAGCAGAAGCCAGGGTGGGTTTCCTTCCAGAGCTTCCTTGGGAGTCCACAGCAATAACAACATGCAGGACTTGGGTGGGCTCACAGCCAGCATCCACAGAGTAACTAAGGCCGAAAAGAAACCACAGAAAGGCAAGACAACAAGCCTATGTGAGATGTGGCTCTACCTCAGCACTGCAGCCCAACAAGCTAACAAATAAGCAAAGCCTCTGAGAGCAGAAGAGTAGCTGAGCTCCCTCTGATAATGCCTAAAGGTTAGGTGTACCCACATTATCTTAGAATCCCTCAATTGAACCCCAGTCCCTCAAACACTCTGACAGAGGCAATGAGTAGATCCAGATCTGGCTTTGACACTGCCATGGCCATAAAGCCCTAGAGAACTCTTCGACTCAACTTCAGTGTTCCTCTACACAAATTAACAATTGATGGAGAAAAGAGCTACCACAGGGCTCTAATCCTCACTTGAACCAGCATGACAACACAGGCAAATGCTCCTTCCAGTCACATGAATCAGATTTGCTTGTTTGAAAGAGGTACACATAGGAAGCATGCCAAGCCGTGAGCTTCAGGAAAAGAATCAGAAAGTCCATGAAGTGAATAGACAGAGATGCAAGGGAGCCTCAACACAATGTCCTAACTTCAAAGAGGAAGAAGAAAACCTTGAAGTCTTTAGAAAGAGAATATCTTTACTAGGAGAAGTTAGCCAGAGATGGGCACCTCCCCACAGTAGGTACTACCCTGGCAAGCACCTGGTGACCAGACACAGCTGGCACTTAAAACACCCTGTTCTTAGCACCTGGTTTCTCCTGAGAGCACAGAAAGAAAGAGACCATGCAAAGTACAACCCAAAATATCTGCAGCATGAGCTGGAAAAGTCACTTCTTGGGAAAAGTAAAATGGGGCAACATGATCCTGCAGGTGTCCTTCTAGCTGAAGCATCTTTCTGTCAGGCATGATAATGCACCTCCATCACAGATCAACCTCTGCTCAGCAAAGTTCCCAGGCTCTGGGGACTCCCAAACACCATGCAGCAGCAAAAAAAAAGGTCATGCATATTTAGGATGGGGGAAGGTGGGAAAGAAAAAAGGGACTTTTGAACTTCAAATGCCAATACACTCTAATTACTGTAACGTAACTTCATTAGGGCAGCATAAGCAATGGCCAGGCATCAAATATGTTATAGGGAATTCTTACATACCCCAAACCTTGGTTTTCTCTTTTCAGTGGAAACCACCTCTGGTCCCAGAGCAGGGTCTCATCCTGCCAGATGATCTGCTAACCAAAAAGAGAGCTCCTACACCAAAGTTTTCTCTTTGGACTCTGATTGCTCCTGCTGTCCATTCAAGTATTTATCTTCTGAAGCCACTGACTTCCGTAGCATCTTGCAGCAATGAGATGCCCAAACTATAAACATCATTTCTTTTTATATTTATATATATATGGCTTCCCCTTTTCTTTCCTGGTGTCCCTCCATCTCCTGCTAGCCTCCCAGACTTCCTGCTCCTGCTGACCAAGCACATCTCTGCGATGCTGGGGAAGCACACATTGCAGAGACGTTTAAATAAGAAACACAGCAACATTCATTGGATTTATTCTTGGACTTCAAAAGGCTCATGCAAACAGATCTGTATTTGAACAAAAAAAAATAACCACAAAAGGCAAACCTAGAACTTCAAAGACAACTTTTTCTGACATTATCTGTGTGTAATATGGACAAGGTATAAGTTTTTATAGCTTCCCAAAGGAAGGGAGAGGACAGCCCAAACCAAAGAGCAAGAACCCAACACACGAGTTCCAAAACTGAGATCTCACCTTGAAGGTTCACCTTAAGGAAAGGGTAAAACATAGTGTCCTTGCACTGAAACCACTAAAGCCAAGACAGTCAACACTAGTTGGCTGAGGACATTGCTTGGTCTGTTTTGGCTTTCAACCTTAGATCATTTGGAGAACTTATTCCTCTCCTCACCTTGAGATAGCAGCAAGGTGGAATGACATTACCTGTGAAAGATACAAATACAACTTCATTCAGCCAGGGAAGTACAGAGAGTGCCTACAGAGCACTCTCAATATAAAACTTGGCCATCATAAAGCAGAAGAACAAAGGAGGTGGCAGAGTAGTTTCCTCCTCCTTGGAGATCTGGCTGCCATGAGGAATTGCATATGGTGCTGGGTGCTGGCACAGAGAACTTGTTCCTAGGATCAGCAGCTATGTGTCTTCCCAGGACTCTCTGCTAAGAAGCTTTCCCATACTGGCTCTTAAGGATACACACAGCCTCCTTAAAGAGTTTCTGCAACAGGGGCAACAAAAATAAGCCTACAACCTCCGGGTTCATCCAGAATAATGCAGGTACGGGCATCTATTAGACGATGCCTGGGGACCACAGCAGAGGAACTGCAATAGCAAAGATCAGGCTGACTCAGTTCTTTGGCTTTGGTTTAAAATATAATAAATAAATAAAACAAAACTTGAACCTCCCTTCAGTCCACTGGGAAAAATCCAAGCATCTGTCTTCAATTCCCCAGTGTAGAATAACACAACTTTATTATTATAAGTAAACTGACTATATTTTTTATATGTTATTGGGGTGGGGGGGAATCTGTTACATGACATACATCACTCTGCAAATCACTGATTGCTGAGAGTATTTCATGCTAACACCCTTAGCCATCATCCTCCAGCCCCTGGTAAACGAGTCCTGACCTTTTATTTTATTAAGTCACCCCTGTGTTCAGCATCCACCCTCAAACACCAGCAAAAATATAAGAACTGAAGCTCTCATACTTAAACTGTAATCTTAGGTAAAAGAGTTGGAAACTGGACCTCAGGACCCCAAAAAGCTCATATAACTACCTCTTTGGCTACAGCAATACCACTAAAAGTAGCTCCAGGAAGGGCTGGTGGAACATAGAGATGGGATGTGCACCAAAAGACCAGAGCTTGCTTATCCTGGTGGCTGCATCCCTTTCCATACCTTCAGGCTTCTTTTGGTCTGCTACTATAAGACTGTAATAACTCTGAAGTCACTGTTTAAGTGGTAGGAGCCTGGTCCTATGAGTGGTCTGAGGTTCCTCTCCAATTCTGCTCACCCATATCCCACAAAATTTGCCCATGGTGCCTTTGCTGACCATTCAAAATTGCAAGAGTGAGTAATGCTAAATGTCACAAGGCTGTTGGAAGTTTGATTTTTTTTCCAGTGAATTGGAAAAAATCAAGGAAGAAAATAGACTGGTGATGTGAACCAGTGTGCTAAAGATGATCCAGTCTAATAAGATGATGCAAACTTCCTGGCTCTTGTCACGACCCCATCTGTCTTGTGGACTTTGAGTGGGATTAAAAAATTGCACATAAGATACGGAAATGATACCCCTGAGGAAACAGTCACTAGGAATAACTACAGAAAACCATCACTTTTAGGCAAGAGCCTCTTTCAGAGTTATGGTACTTGGATGATTGTTTGTTTTTCTTAAGAGAGAAGAGAACCACCATAGTATCTGCACTCAGAGGCTCTACTTTACGGGTCTATAGCTCCTCAAATCCTCGGTATGATAAAATTCTCTTTCCTTAGAAGAATAAATTCACAGATTAAGCTTGAACTCTCAGTTTTTACAGTCTTGTCAATATTATGAGATCTCAAACATGATCACGCGCTTTCACAGGAGCCTGGCAGAGCAACAAGCCACTGGTGAGATTTTGGAAAGGGGAGATGTGCTGATAAAGCTTCCTGCTTCATCTGAAAGCAGTGGAGCTCACAGTGCTGTTTCTCAGGACTCCTAAGGCACACACAACAGTTTCTCACTCTTGGACATCATTCACACCTAACTAGAAATAAACTCCTGTTTGATTCCCTCTTAAAATCCTCTTATTTTCAAAAAGCAACTCCCTGAG
The DNA here is from genome assembly GCA_013400695.1 of Neodrepanis coruscans. Classification (NCBI taxonomy): domain Eukaryota; kingdom Metazoa; phylum Chordata; class Aves; order Passeriformes; family Philepittidae; genus Neodrepanis; species Neodrepanis coruscans. Next base: position 16,748 of record VYZS01000785.1, on the reverse strand, counting down.
GACCATATGTGTCTCTTCAAGGACACAGCATGGCACAGTGGGTGCAGTTCCTACATAACTCTCATTGTTCCCACACAGGAACTTCAACTGAAAAAAATACAATGAAATTAAAAAAAAATAATCAAGTGTTTGCAAAAAGCTGTTTTTAAAAACAGAAAAATCCCAAGGAAAATTATTATCTTACATGCTAAACCAGCCAACTTTAACCTGAAACACTACTAAAGCAAAAAGATACTGCAGTGTTTTGTAGAGTGTGAGTATATTAACACAAGAGGAAAATTTATATTTCAATAGCAAGGAAATCAAAGAGCTCTGAAAGATGGAATTTGTCAACTTACCCTCATAATCCATCCTTAAAAACTTGTGGTAAAGGTTGTCTCATTCTCCAACAAAGGCTGATTAGGATCTACTAATACTTTATCACCTCATATAACAACTATTGCCTTTTACCTTTACATCTAAGTGAGGACAGCGAGGATGCAAGACCTGCACTGAAGAAAAGTATATTTAAGGTTAGCATTTCTTACCTAAATGGAGATCTTCCATAAATAGGCTGTTCCAAGTGGTGGCTGCCATTCCACAGGCTTCCTCTGCCCTTACTTCCATATAGTTTTGACTAAACTCAGGACATACTATGTCAACTCAAACAGGAAATATGTTTTAACAGTCAAAACCCTGATCAGACACAAATTCATGTAGTTGGCCTTTTTTTCCCAAAAAAAGACTTTAAAGTGGCTGCAAGGTATGAAAACACCAATGTGACTGGCCAAGATCACTGTGAAACACACAGCCAATGGCCAGGCTGAGTTTTATAGGATGACAATTCTTCCACACCAATTTAAGCAACTCCTTGCTTTATTCTACAGCTCCAAAGGAACTGCTGCTTTTGAAGAACTCAAAACATAAAAATGCAAGTTCAAAGAGTATGCTGGAAAACACAATGAACACGGACTTCATGATGTTTACTCACAATTTTTCCACTGTATCTAAGGATCATGTGTGCTCTCTAGGTCTAAACTAGATTTTTTTTTTGAACCTGTACTAAAATGAAGGCAATTTACCCTCTAAAGTAGCCGATTTTCATCCAGTAGCTCAGGAGGGAACATGCAAGACATCTTGGTGAACTGCGTTGGTGCCTGGCACAGCGGTGACAAGCACACTTCACACAGCCCTCTTGAGATAATGCTGCCGTAGCTAAACAAGGTGGAGAAATGCACCGGGTTCTGATTCCTTTGACAACATCTCATGGTGTGAACTTCGCTGTTCTTCTGGAGCAAGGCAGGACTAGCGTGTCTCATCCACCACCGAGTGAGTGTGGGAATGCAGTGGGACAAAAGGGTCAAGCTACTCAGCTGGGCTGGCATCCACTTCAGCCAGACCCAGCTCACAGGCTGGGTACCTGCAGTGCTACATACTGTCTGTGCCTTGCCTGCAGCAGCTGCAACACCAGCTGACAAAAGCTCCCACAATCTCTCCGAAGCTGAATTTGCAGCAACATGTCATTGCTGAAGGAAAAAAACCCACAACATTTCAAAGTAGAAAGCTCGTGAACAACAACGGGGGGTGGGGGTGGGGGGGAAACACCCCACCTGGCACCACTTCCCTCTCCTTCTCTCACAAAAAGTTGAGAAACTTAAATTAACTGCAACCTTATATTAATTGCAAAGCATGAGAATCTGAACAAACAACCTCCTTGGGCAATCAGGGCCAACCCAGGAAAATATTTGCATCTATGGGACATGCAAGTTGTGCAACCAGCAAAATACCAAGACAGATAAGACAAGGACTTTTCATTAAGCTCTACAGAAATGAACTCACAACTCTGCAGTGCTGACTTGGGCTAAGACAAGCTGCTTCAGTTTTCTCTCCATTGCTCTAGCTTTCACCAAGGAAATAATACCAGCTGACTTCATATCCAGTCTGAAGCCACTAGACAGTATTTGCAGAGCTGAATTAGAAACCAAAGGAGCCTCTGGCGGACTGCCAACAGGAACTGGGTTCCATGCAATGGGACTTGTCTTCCCAACCTAAAGGTAAAACCTTAAGGAAGTTCTTGGTCCAATAAGGTTGGCTCTGCCCTGGACACAATATGCAACTTCATCGTATTACACAATATCCCATGCCTAAGGCTTGATACAGACTTATCTGCCTAGATTTAGTTACATATATATGTTATTAGGGAGTTAGGAAAATTAGTTAGGAAGGTCATATAGACACAAAACCTTTGTGAAAGGGATTGATGAATCCGGATTTCTTCTGCCAGCTTTCAAAGACCCATACGTGTGCCTGTTCAATGAGGACAGCAACAGCCGAGTGACACTTCAGCAAATCTTCCATAAACCTATAAACCACCTCCACCTGACAAGAAAACCAGTGCACTTTTTGCCAGAGTGCATCCAACCAGTAGCGGGCTGATTGCAGCAAAAAGCTGGTCCTAGGCATAATACTACTGCTACAGATGGGGCTCCAAGTTCTGCACCAGAGAAACGGAGCCCAGCCAAGGCATTGCATCTCTCCCTTCGAGACTTACTTTGCCACACGAAGGAATACCAGAAGGAATTACCTTGGCGAGCAGGCAAAACGAGCAGGCTGATGTTCACCATTCGGTGCCACTGATGACACACTTTTTGACCAGGCAAGTGGCCACATACAGCAGAAACGCAGAGAAGCTGCAAGGACCTGATGCTGTACCAGGTGACTCTCTGTTGGGATGCTCTTCAAACATATTTATTGTACCAAAGTTCAGAGGGAAAGGACAACAAGGAAAATATCAGCAAAATGTATGTTGTGGGTCCTAACTACAAGGCCGTGATATACCATCCTTACTGAATTAAAAGTCTCCTGAAGGTTTTCATACTTGCCCTCTCTGTTCCCTAGAAGCATAAGATGAAAAGTACAAAAGCTTGTCATGGGCGCATGTAGCCAGGAAAGACTGCAGGAAGAGATCAAGATTACATGGTGAAGTGAGGAAAATAATACCTTATATTCCATTATAAAGTGTTTTGGAGCTTTTTCCATAGTAGGGTTTCCTACCTAGGGCCAGCCAGAAATTTCCCTCAATAAATTCCTTGTTTTGGTAAATTTGAAGTAACTGCAGTGCACACAGCAGGTTTATAGGGACTCTCCAGAGATAATCACCATTTTATGGGTGTCTAAACTGATGGGACTTATAGCATGAGTATCAATACCAAACACAATTGGCATATAAAAAAGACTTTCTTCAAGGTTCTAGCATTAAACCATGCTAATTACACAGGCATAAGATGGAGGGTAAAGACACTGCCGCGGCACCACCCTATACTCAGCAGGCTTGCAACCAGCTTTCAGCACAGGCACTCAAAGGCTGTGTTCAAGGTCTGTGGGCTTTTGCTATGGACAGGTTTTTCACTCCCAAAACACCTACTGCATTGCATTTCTGCCACCAGGCTAATTCTTCCCCAGCAAAAGGCATGATGGAACAAGTGCTCCAAATCAAAGGGAAAACTCAGCCAGTCAAAATCCTCCCCAGGCTACCAGGCTTTATTCCTTGCAGTTGGCTCAGCTTCATTTTTGAAGTTCTTTCAAGAACAGCTCTGGGTCTCCTCCAACCTGCTCCCTACAGATCATGCCAGGGTCTTCAGAGCAGCCATCAAGGTTCAGGTCAAGTGGGATACAAATCTACAGAAACTGACTCCGTCATCTGCAAAGCCCAACTATGACACTTAATAGTGCTTCAGTGTTAATAAAAAAAAGGGGTTTTTTCCTAACAGAAAGGGAAAGCCTGGAACACCCAGATGTACAACCCTTGCTGAGGCACTGTTCTTGCTCCCGCTGCTATCATTTGTTAGTCTGCAATCTGAAGTCCCATGCCATTGTCTCAGCTCTGGATTTAGATGTCTCATGTTTTTCCCCAGTGCAATACAATACATGTTTGGGCACATTCAGGAAGTCAGGAACTCCTCATAAGTGTCCGACTAACCTCTGACCCATGCTAGCAGCTGCTTGGCCTCAGTATGAAAGAATGAAACGGGAACAAAACTGCCCCATTCCTACCAACATTTTCTGCCTTCACTTGCTTAAAATACTCCTTGGCCCAGGGCTGGGACAGCCCTGGAGATCTGTCCTAGGAGCACCTCTGAGAGGTGTTAACTCTATCTTCCATTTGCTGTCTCGATGACATCCCTCACCCCCAGCTCTTAGCGCCAGCAAGGAATCAAAATGAAGGGTAGCTTCTTGACCAAAAGAAGATGTTTACCAAATGAGACAGCACCTAGCTAAGACAAGGACAGACAACATTCAATAATGCCTTGCCCCTTTTATGTGCTATTCCAACCTGCTCAGTGCAGCTAATCAAGGTGGCATTCACCTCACCTACCACAGAGAAGTCTCCATGAGAGCCCATTGTCCAGAGCCTCTTTATCATCAATGAGCAGAGACGGGCACAATCTCTCTGACCTGTTTCAGATATCTACCTGTATTATGATGAGATGGAAGTGCACGTCCTCCACCGCCTATGTAGGGGGACTGACAGTATCCAGTTGGGATGTTAGATGTCAATATCTGGACAGGTGAATTGCACCCTGATGTTCCCCATCTTGCATTTCACTTGTAAGCTTTTCAGAGATGGACTATCTCACTCTGCACCTAGTGTGTAAGCACTCCCAGTCCCTAAGGACTGAAGGCAATGCTACAGTTCAAGTGGAAGATGAGAGGCTCAAGCCCTGAAGTATCTACCACCAAGAGAACTTCACCATACGTCCCCTGTAAAGATGTTCCAAGTGGATCCAAATAATTTTGGGGGATGGCTGAAGAAAAGGCAGAGCTGCAGTTCTGAACCTGCTTCTGCATTAACAGGTGAACAAAGGAAAACATCCCAGGCACCAAACACTTTGTGCCATGAAAACACCACTGCCCAGAGAGCACGCAAGGCTCACTTCATGCCCATCAAGCGATGCCCATCAAGCGAAGCATAAAAGGCAGGGAGCGATGCACACACTGACTCAGCATTCCCTAAATCCCAAAATGATCCCTACCAACCCAACTCAATACTCCCCCATTTTCTTTCCCATTGGCAAATTCCTTTGCTTCAGACCTGACGTGTCCGTCCACGACTTACTGCGACAGATCCTGCATTTTTTACATACCTGATTTGCCGCTCCACGGGTCTTGTCTGGTCCCTGTGGGGAGGGTCAGGAGGGAGAGGGAAAACCCCCTCCGAGAAGGTCTCGGTGGGTGCCTGGCGGTCTCTCGTCCAACTGCTGTCTACGGAAATCAGAGGTCCCATCTGGGCTGCCAAAATTGACTCGTCAATTACCACTCTCAGAACGCAGATAGAGTTTTGAGTCAGGTATGTCTTATTCAGCGTGTTGGGAGAGACCACACAGAATTCAAAGTCCCCTCCTCAAGCCGTGAGGTTCACGAACTTAAATACCTCCTTCCACGGTAGGTGTTTCATGTTACACGATTGGTTCCCAGTCCGAGATCCCTCCCCAACCCTCCCATCCCAGGAGTCAGGCCCAGGACAGGAATGAGGCCAGGCATCTTTCTCTTCCCTTCCCCCACCTGCGATGCTGAGGTGTTGCATAGCAGCCAGACCGCAGAAAGACATGTTTTTCATTTAGGGACCTTGGGGTGTTTTCCTAACTACTATCTCCAAGCTGTATGTATTGTCTGCTTCTAATTCCCTGTTACCTTATCTCTGATTCTTACAGGCACCTCACTTATGTCAGTTCTGTTCTCCTGCAATTCTGCTACCTAATTCCCTAAATCCCAAAACAATCTCTACCAACCCCAACTCAACACACGCAGCAGGGCTGGGGCAAGGACATGGGAGAGGAAAGGATAGAGCATCAAGACTGCAATTTCTTCTACCAGAGAGATTTGGGGTTTACAGAGCAACCTTGAGGACTCTTCTCTTTTTCATGACTTCTGATATACAACCTTTCGGGGCAGGCAACACTGGAGCTTGATGCAGACAACTGCAAAATAATGAGTCTAGAGGCAGGAAGCCAAAGCAGACGACACACATTAAATGGAGTTGTCATGCTGCTAGGCCGACCAGGGGAGAGATTGAGGAGGTATTCTAAGACTTGTGAAGCCATCAGCTCTTGTGCTACAGAAAATAAAAAAAATTAAGCTCAGACAGGGATTGCAGGCAGAATAACTTCCCTGACAAGAGGATGCATGAGGAGTAAGTTGTTACAAATGGCCCTCAAATCAGGGGCAAAACAGCAAGTATGAAGACACTGCACAACATTCACCCACAGTGGGACTGAACTGAAGGGTTCAGAAGAAAACAAAACATTCAACTTAGCTCCCTGAAAGGGTGACTTGTGGCAGAGCATTTTTTTCACCCCAGCAATCAGTTGTCACTGAGTTTGCAGGCTTGTACCTCAAATTTTAAACATTATTTCTTTGCATCCTAATCCCAACAGTACTTGCTCCCTCTGCTCCATGCTGAGAAAGCATGGCTGGTGGGTGTCCACCTCCACACAATGTCTGTCAGCCACATCACAGTTCCAGCACAACCTGTTTGATTTTTTTGATCTGTTACAGTGGTAGTGTTCTTTTTCTTCTCCCCTGGGATTTATTCTGAAGTTGCTCTAAGATGCAAATTAAATCACTCCAGCTGCAGACTTGAAACAAAGGAGATGAAAACATGAACTGACCTGAGAGATGCTGTACTGCGCACCATCCCATGGTCGCTGCAGCCAACATAGTTCAAACCAGCCTCAGCAGAATCTGAACAAGACCTCATAACCCTGCAATTGCAGGGCTTGCCAAAAAAGCAAGTATTTAGTAGCACACTCTAAAAAAGCCCAGCCCTCTCCTAGGCCCTCAGTTTCCCACCTCTTCACAAGGAGCATGCTTCAGATAAGCAACTTCATACATTTTTCCTTTTAAATGTACATCTTCCACTAAAACTCAGGAAGGCTTTCCTTTGCCTTCTCAAGAGCATCCTGCAATTGCCTTGTTTTCCCTTAAAAAGAGTAGAAATTTCAGGTTATTTTTATGCAGCTCAATTTGCATCCATGGATTGGTGACTACAGTATCAAGCTGGCTGCCCTGGGCCTTTACAAGTCCCCAGCCAGGAACCTGTACCTTATGTGCTCTAATCCTCTACCTTTCTTCTGCAACCATTTCATCTCTAAAGCTGCATAGTACCAGAGGCTCTTCCCTACCACCCTCCTGGGAGACTCATCACCAAAACTTCCCTTGCTGCCACATTAAGGACTCAGCAACAACTACCTTGTTCAGAATATGTGAACAGGCTACAGCTCTGTTAGAGTCAAAGAAGGAAGAATAACATAAATTCCAGAAATTATACCTCTGCATTGTCATCCTCCTTTGGTAGTTTCATCTCAGCAGCCTCCCTTTACTCACCTCCCATCCTGAACAGGTTTATCATCCACATCGTGGCTGCTCTGAATTATTGCAGAGGTGACCATCTTTCAGCAACGAACTAAACTGTCACTATACATCCCTTTCTACACTGTTTTTTAAAAATATGTCAGCCCTGGCTGCCAGAAAATTGTTTTGGAAAGATTAGATTAGGTGCCTTAGAAACTGCTTTGAAAAAAAGTAAAGGGTTTTTGCTTCTTGAAGAAATCTCCTTTTCTCTGACCCCCAGGGAATTTTGTTTTATTTTTTAACCTCAACGATTTGATCAATTAACTGCACCTTGTGCTTTTAAAACATTCCAAAAAATGTGCCTTGATGTGAGTGACCCATAGAGAGATGGCTCATTTTGCAATCATCTGCCACCAACACAGATTAGGATCCTAAAGCCCTCTGTTTTTTAAATCAAGCCCCATCCAGAGGACTCCAACATTTCTTTTCAATGGCCTAAATCTTCTTACCATTTTTCCAAGACATTCATCTTTACCAAGGGGTATCTATCCACTTCTGCAGACACAAGCTCCACTTACAGCCTGGAAGAGTGACATGCAAAGTACTGCTATCCCAGCCCTCCACTCTCACCACTTCTAAGACCAGACCTAAAATATTACAGTAACAGTCAAGACAGCCTTGCTTGAAATGACAAAAAGAAATAACCCTCCACCTTCTCGGGGTTCATTGTGGTAAGAAAACACTGCTCTCATCAAAAATCAGATTAGCAACAAGTCATCAACAGTTGGGTACTGAATTTTCTGACACTCATTGGTTACCAAAGGAAGTGGGAAACTGACCTTGCAGTTGAAGTGCTAGACTAGGAAAACAATTTCTGTTTTCAACTCTGCTCTAGGCTCCTCCTGTTAACACAAATATCCATTCCTGAGTTCCCCAGCTGTAAAACAAGATGATGTTATAATGTCTCTCCTCTCCCTGCCCGGTGTATGCCCTGGCTATAGGTACTGGTAGATACTTGGTGGTTTTTCACTTTGTAGCAGGTATGAGGGGCAGGCAGGCCTGGACACTTCATAGATTGGAAGAGGGTAGGTGCTTAGGATACATACTGCAGAAGAAGAGGAGCAGCAGAGGTGTAAGCTTACAGAGGAGGTGTAAGATGTTCACTGAGCACAGATTAGTGTGTTTATCGGAGAAGGAATATGAAGCAGAAGACATCTTGTCTGGCCCCTGATAATCAAGTGTGGTAATTGTGGGGATCAGATGACTATTAATTGAAAGCAAATGGGATCTGAAAGTCCTAGCTTTCCTCTTTGCAGGACAACTGCTGAAACTCTTGTCAGGGATGGCAAAGAGGAATTGATCTCAGACACAAAACATTGAAAGTCACTGCTGTAATCTGTCAAAGAAGGCCATTTTCCTCCTATTTGTATCCTCCTTGTGCCTGATACAAAATAGCAAGAGACAAGCTCTCCCCCACTGAGGTTCTGCCCTTAGACCCACACTGAGCAGCTGAGGACTGAGGCGGCCATATGACAACAACCACACGCAGGATCAGCCGTAAGATCCTGTAGTTTGCGATGGACTGGTAGTAAACCCATCTCTTGGAAGCCAAAATTAAGCTGCAGTGGTATGCCCACAAAAAACACTTTGCTGCAGCTCTAAATAACTACTGTCAGAGGTTTAAAAACCCGTACACTCCAAAGTACCCTCCCATCCTCAGCCACCTATTGCAGCTGGTAGACCTCCCAGTCTGATGCCAACTGATTGTCACTATCCTTGCATATACTCAACAAGCCCATGCAGATCACAATCTGCACAGAGAATCCAGGTAGCACTCCACACAGCGCTACTTCCCTGCTCCGTCTTCTTGTTCTCCTCAAGTCTTGGTCAATGTTGCCAATTGCGGAAACACTTTTGTCTCTGAATAACCAACTACGATACATAAAGGAACAGTATTTTCAGAAAGCTGTTTCTCACACTTGAAAACATCTCTAAAGCCGCTGATTCCGGGTGCATTATAGAGATGGGAACACAGAACTGATCTGCACTGAACAACACATCTGAATCAACTCTGCCAGCCACCATCAGAAGTAAGTTCTGATATTGCCTCTATGGTAGCTTTCTGGGATGAATGCTGTGGCTTTCGTTCCCTTAGCGCAAGGAGCCACGATACAATTGTAGTGGATGCATCTTGCTCATGAATCAGCTAAGAGATTTGCACCCTCATCTGTCTACCTTCCTACTCTGTCACAGACCTGGCAAGACCCAGCACACGCCCCTGTAACTAACAGGGCACACAGCCTCTGTTTTCTGTGGAAAAGCAGGATCAGAAGCACTTTCCAGGTCTAGGTCTGACTCTCTCACACCTCTGTTTCCCACCTTCACCACGGTCATAGTGGTAATTTCTTTACAGTGTGTATGTTTTGAGAATCAGTATCTTGATATTTGAAATTCATGGGGGCCACTAGAATAGCTACAGAGGCATCGGCTGCAAATGAGTACAGCAGAATGGATGACATGCAGTTGTACTCAGAGGAGTAGATCTGACTGGTCAGAGCTGATCTGACCCCCACAGACTTCAGTACAAGTCTCCACAGTACAGCCTCTTCAGTACAGCCACCACACCCTGCAGGAGAACAACGAGACAAAGTCAACCAGGGATTTGTGTGTACCTCCTCATCCACCAGCAGCTACACTGACTGCCAGATGGGAGGTGATACCACCAACTGGCACAGCAATGTCCTCCCCCTTCCTAGCCCCCCAGCACTTATCCTCATACTCCCTCCCATATCAGCAGAGCAAGAAGCCAGCACAGGCCTGTCAAAGCAGGTCAGGGAGCAGACCACTCACTGAAGGCTGCCTGTGTGGAAAGTGGGACAAGCCCTGCAGAAAAGGCCGGCTGGCCTCATACAGTATCATGCAAATCAGGAAAAGGCCGGGAGAAACAAAGTTGAGAGAAACCGTGCATGACCAAGGTTATCCTGTAAGATTATATACTCGGCCTCTGCACACAAGTGGGAAGGCAAGGAATGTGCATGCACACACACAGGCAGGAGAGATCTCCTGCCTTCACCAGCATTTGCTGGGACTGCATTCTACAAAGGAGAGAGTTGTGCTGTTCACAGCAGGAGCCTAACACGGTGGGACCCCAAAGGAGCCATTGCATCTACAGACACAGATCCAAGGGAAGACAATGAAAAAAGTTAATCATGGGATTAACACACATATAAGCCAGAGTGAGTCCCATATTTACCCCCAAGAAACGGTGATGTTTTATTTACTTAACATAGTTGACTACTGTACCAAAGCCTGGTTTCTCAAGCCCAGCCTTCTTTTCCTAGAGGATGAATTCCAGTCCCTCAAGAAACGTTAAACTCCCTGGCATCTCACATAAAGCCAGCAGCATGATGGGAGCACAGATGCCATAATCACTACAGAAACAGAGGACCTAGTACCACACCAGGAATACCACTCCAGCTGCTGCAATGGCTAGATGGGGTAGGACAAAATCCACCATTTGCAGGCTCCAATTTCATACATTCAAGCTTATTCTATACCGATGGTTTGGAGCAGGCTGAATAGGGCTGGATGTAAGCCACATCCAAGAGCTGCTGAAGACAGCGCACAGTGTCAGAGCCCTCAACACAATACTGGAGCAGGCCTACATGACAGGCTGCCTGTTACCTGTTACTCCCCAAAAAACACTGATGAACAGAGCTTGCTTCTCAGCAAACCTATAAACAAGACCCCAACTTGCCTCAGGCACAAGCACTTGCTAGCCAGACTCTCCTTTGGAGATTTTTCACCTGTCTGCCTTTCTCAGGGAAAATGACCTTTTGTACTTCCACTGCCAGGCAGCCATGCTTCAGTTCAATCTAGACCAGCAGGATAGCTGCTGTGCCACCCTGCACAACAGCAATCTCCGCAATGCCTTTTTCCACTGATGATCTCCTCATTTCTCTTCCTGCGGAGCCTTATCCAGTGAGAACAGGGCAGCCCAGAGCAGCCCCTGCTGTGCATACCTACATCCCTCATTTCACTCCTACTCCCTGGCTTTTTAGACCTTGCTCCTCTTTTCTCCCAATAAGAGCACAACATACTCTTCATTTCACAGGCCACAGCTTCTCCCTCACGTCTGCTGTTCTCTCAAGGATGCTAAACAAGTAGAAGATGTGCAGGCATCTTCCCAGAGACATTGCAGCTATGTCTCTTTTTTGTATTCGTCAAATTATCGCTCCCACACATATGCATTTAAACTCTGCTCCACCAGTTCTTGAATTTAACTTACATAGGAGTAGTTTGATCTTTAATGGCTTTAAATATACAAAAGGAAAAATTCACTAAAAGTTCACCCCGCAGCACAGCAGTATACAAGTACCTGGGCTGCTGCTGTCTCTGCATTATCAGAGGGCCTCTCACCCAGGGCATCCTACTCTTTTAGCAGATAGGCTGGACATTTGCTGGGTATCTGCTGGATTGGTATCACTCCTAAAGAAGAGAGACCAGTGAGATAAGGCAAACAACTTAGCCAAGACCAAAAAGGGGGGTCAGGACTCTCCAGCTCACAATCCTGCACTTTAACCACAAAGTCACCTTTCAGCATAGAGATCAACTGTTCCAAGAGCCCACATTGTGTCAGACAAGCACCACAGGCAGGTCATACGTTAAGACATGGAAAGTCTGCTCCCTCTGTAAGCATTCAGGTTATTTTGCATCACACACAAGAAGCTGTAAAACCATATTCCATCAGTAAGAAGCTGATAATGAAGTTTTTGCTTTTACTAAGCCTGTCACTGAACAGCGCTGGCCCCGTGTTAGAGAGAAAGAAGCAGCAACACATAGAATAACAAAGATAATCCTGAAGTGTTTTCCTCCGGATATCTGTAATTATAAATCCAACATCATCAGCTTCCTTCTCTCACTGCAGTTAACAATTAACTGCAAAAGAATATTCCTCTTGGCTCCATCCTCCCCAGTCAATTCTGCTTTACAACAACATGCTGCCTGGATTGTTCGCTGTGTCAGTGCACCCAAGTGTTACCCCAAACACCTCAGAAATAACAGAGGAGTGGTGTAAATTCAGAGCAGTAGAGACCTTTCCTTATGGGTATTAGAGGGCATCATCACACAACTCCAAGTACTTAAGGCAGACAGCTATGACATACACAGCTTACCTCATTTGCTGCTGCAACATCACCGCAACTATCAGAGGAGGCGAATCACGCACTCTGAGCACTCCCATCACACTCCTCTGGACTGCCTGTGCTTTACTGCCAAGCCATAGCAAATGTCTTCCCCTAAAATACAAGGTTTTCTATTCCTTTCACTGTTTTTGAAAAATATCCTTTCCACTGCTAGATTTCATCCAGGGGGCAAACACCACTACCCTTCCACCCCCAAAATTAAATCTAGTCTTCTCCATAACAGCAATTTCATTTTTAAGAGACTTTAATCTTTGAATACTAAACCTAAATTTAATATTGTGACTGCTTGGTCATACATAAAAACCTGTTCACCTCTGTCCACTTGCCCTCATCAACTTGACACTCATACACATCTGCAATTAACAGGTAAGTCAGAAAATGTTCAGAGCACTCGTTCCTTTTGCCCTACTGAAAGACACCTCCTGGCTGTAAACCCAGCGGAGAAGGATGATGCCAGAAGGAAAGAAGAACTGCCTGGCAGAAAAGCTGGGTTTGGTCAGACCGCAGATGGAAGCAGGTTGCATACAGATAAACACAAAACAGCCTTTTGTCCTGATTGCTTACTTAATATACAAAGTCAAATTCACTTTAGAAAAAGGCATAAGGAGAACATAAGCAAAAATGAGAGCTGGGAAAAACCACCAGAATTGCAGGAACACCCTTCCTGAAACAGCCAGAAAATACAGGGAGAAGCACAGAAGGATTACCACCAAGCAAACATCTTCATACTCACACACAGTCTGGGTTTAGTTTTACATTTTTATGGGCTTAAACACATACCAGATTTAGTTGAGCTGACTATGAAGCTTTCAATAAAAATTTCTACCAGAAAGGTAGAGAAAAAGAGGTAAAGTGGTTAACTTAGACTTAAAAACATGGAAAGAGAGGTTCAAGAAAGAGACAGAAGAAAGAATGAAAGAAAAAGCATGACACAAAAGAGACAAATGAAACAGATTCCGTGGACAGTTCAGAAGAAAATAAATCATGAAGAAGTAGAATGAAAACTGAAAGGGAACATTCCATGGCAGATCAGTTGAACAACAGTTGGCAAACTGATCATTTGGTTAATTTCATCCATATTTGTAAAATAATTTATTTGATTAATACTCTTTTGTGGTCTTCAACCAGCTGTAGAGCTGATTAAATATCGTGTCATAAATATATTATTAATACAGGTAAAATTCAAATATGCTCAACGTTTTTATCCTCTGTTTAATTAGCTCTTGTTCTAAGTTCAAAAATGTCAAAATAGAAAACTGGTAATAGATCATTATTAAAAAATTCTTGGAGCACAACCATAGTCCTTTTCCTAGGCTGACAAAAAGTATAGTATACTGTACAACACATTTTGAAAGAGAGGGAAAGAGACACTTCTACCTCTTCCCTTTATCACACTCCCCCAAGGAGCCCCTCTGTACAGGAAACACTTTTTGTCCTGAATTTTATTTTGTTGAATATTTCCCCAATGTTCAACTTTTTACTCCATAAAGCTTTTTCACTCCCAAAAAATCTGGTGAGCAACAAGGGCAGCCTAGCAGGAAGGTAAATTTGGGGTGCACCAGTAGCATAGTAGGAGGGGAGGCATTGGGTGCCATATGCAGCCTGGAAGCAAATGTTCACATTTGTCAGTTGAGCTTTGCTCCTCTTAAAGGGAAGGGAAATCAGATGCAAGATGGCCACATGGACAAGGAAAAAGTTTCCCACATTATCAGTGGGCTTTTCCAAACCTCCCTAGGAGAACCAGGGAAAAAAAGGTCCATCAGCAATTTTTCATCCAATTTTTCCTCTTCCCCAAGAAAATAGAATCCTCAGATCACAGGGTGAAAGCCACCAAGGCACACCATTTTCAGGCACATGGCAGCAGGTCTGCCAGGGAGCCCTATGAGGCAGCACCAAACCTGATACGGAAACCATGGCCATCACTTTCTAGGCCAACACCAGAGAAGCATGAGGTTACTCCTGCTGCTGTTCTACCTTCACTACTGACAGCAGACAAGAATCAAACTCACCACAGGAGAGAACCACACCAAGAGCAACCCCTCGGGGCAAGAAAAGTGTCCCTCAGGTCATAAGTCCTATTTAAATATCACAGCAGTATCCCAAACTGAGAAAATTGCTGCTAATTAAAAGGTCATTTTTATGTAAAGATGAAGGGTATCACCATGCATACTTCATTTCTTTTTAATTAAAAGAAATTAGAGGGTCACTGAGATAAAAAAAAAGACATGCTGACAGCTCCCACCCAAAACCAGACTTTTCTGCAGTGATAACATCCATCAGTGGCCAGACCCACAAAGGAGAATGAACAGGGAAATCAATCCACATCAGACTTCCCAGTGCTGAAATGAAACGAATGGCACATTATTAATCACATGGGAAAAACATTTGACAAGGAGAAGGAAAAGACCAGATACATAGAAGGGACATACACACGGCTTCAAAGTCACGGCTGCCTTACAAACACTTGCGGAAATCACACAAATCACCAGCTGCAAAATCGAAATACTTTGTAGCTCTGAAGGATAAACACATTAACAATTCTGCCTCCAGCAACTCTTTAGTGCAGGCCACACCAAACCTCACCTCCTTTCCTCCATTCCGAACCAGTTCCTGCTGCAAGCTGCACAACCTACCTACGGCAACCAGTTTGGAGTACAGCCTGACACAGCCTCACCAGGAGTCGGTACCCCTTCTGCATTCCCAGGAGACAGAGGCCACCCAACTTACGCTGAAATAGTCTACAGCTTGACTTGCCATGCAATGGCATAACAAGCCATTCCTGCTGCACAGTCTTCCTGTTTCCAGCTGTCCTAAGCATTTCTCCAGCCACTCAAGACCTCATGAGTTCACTCTGATTTCTCATCATCTCTTTTGTCTCCAGGCACACTCCACTGCTTGAGGTAATTTAAAACACATCCCCAACGAGGATCCATATGGGCCAAGAGAGCCATCGATACCCTTTTACTTGGGTTAAAGAGGCTGCACCCCTGGACCCTGTGACACCCTCTCACAACAGGCAAGCAGCCTCAGCACGACGCAGAACCCCGGCAGCAAGCATCCCTAGGAAAGGGAGTGTCACCAGCTCCGCAGAGCCGCATGCTCACAGAACAGGGGACCTCGCTCACTTCATCACACACTCATATATATATATATATATACCTGCGTCTCTGCCACTTGCATGCCCCATCCGCGCTTTGCGCTGGGCCTATCGATGCCTGGCACCACCATGACATTGGTCTCTCCTGGAGGGTGCCACAGCCCAGCAGGCACCTACTTTGGCAAAGAGTGGGGAGTCTGGTGCACCCCCTTTGAAGCATCGCAAGAGCATTGTGGGGGATTGCAAGGGGATGAGGGAAGATGGGTGCAGTGGGCTGCAAACTGCAAGTGTAAAGAAGAGGTGGAAAGGGCTGCAGCTAGACAGGGGATGTGGAGGGGAGCTGGAGGACAAGGAAAAGAGGCTGCAGCCTGGGACCAGAAGGGCAGGAATCCAAACGGGGCGCAGGAGGAAAGTGAACGGAGGGCAAAGGGTATACGGAGAGATAGGAAGCCAAAGAGGGTGCAGAGACAGTGGCTCGGCGGTACCTCACCGCCCTTCCACGTCGGCGGCCTGCCGTGGCTGGGGTCGGCAGGCAGCGCCCAGGCAGCAGAGTCATGGCGCGGCCAGGAGCAGGTGGGGCCCCGCCACCGCCCACCGGGGTAAGCGTCGCTCCCTCCTCACAGTCGCCCCGGGGGCACGGCGGAGGACACCCCCGCCACAGTGGGGGTACAAACTTCCCAAGGAGGAGGGGACCAGCCCCTCTAACAGGTGGAGGCGGCGGCGGCGCTCCCGGCCCGTCCCCGCCGAGCCGGTGGGCGCTGCCTCTCCGCGACGGCGCGTCCCTCCCTCCCACCCCGATCCAGCGGCAGCCCCAGCCCGCTCCCCGGCGGTCACTCACCGGGCGGTATGCGCGTCCTGGAGAGCGGGGCGCGGAAGTTTAAAGCCAGATAACAGGATTATTTGGTTTTTTCCTTCCAGCGGAGGAAAAACCAAACTAGACGAGGCGCCCCCCCAGGCGGGCGAATCCTCGCTCCGCTCCTCCACGCCGGGGGCTTCAGCCGCGCGTCGGCCCGGCGGCGAGGGTAAGTTTCCACCGCGGTGGTGGAGGCGCCCCCGGCGTGCCGCGCCCGCCCCGCATTGGCACGGGGCGCCGGGGCGTTGTGCCGCCGCCGCCCGGA
>VYZS01000762.1:0-10083 GCA_013400695.1 Neodrepanis coruscans | reverse complement strand
AAGACCTTCCAGATCTTCAAGTCCAACTTTTTTATGTGCAGGGGGGTTGAAGGAGCTCAGAGAACAGGGAGTGCCTTCGATGGAGGGATGTGCTCTCAGGAATGCTCCATTTATGTCCAATTTCCTCTGCCCCAAAAGCTCAGGAATTGCTGAACGGGTGTGCAGAGCAGTGAGTTTTGCTGGAAGCAGCATCAGATCTCAGTCCTGGAGCCATGGAATGTGCTCCTGTTTGCAGAGCTCAATATCTGTCATTGAGCAGCCCCGAAGCACATCTAACCAGGCCCTTTGAATTCCTGCACATTCCCTAGAAAGTGAGGGAAGTAACTTCAATGCACTCAATTGTCTGGTTTAAGTCATGATTAGGGAAAAAAAAAAAAAAAAGAGGAGGAAAAAAAAAGTCTGTTGTTCCTGCAGAGCGAAAAATGTCATTGTGTGACATGATGGGGCTCAGGGCTCTTGGATTGCAGCTTCCTGGGAGTGAAACATGTCCCTGTGCTGCCTTCCCATGGAATGAGCAGATCCCAGAGAAAGACACTTGTGTTTTCAGGATGGATTCAAAGATTTTTTGGGGTCTGTTTTGACCTGATGGACAAAGTGGGTGTGGGCATTTAGGGCACACAATGCCAAGGAGGAATAGAGCCCTGTGGGAGCCCCAGAAGTTACTCTGCCTTGGTAATGTGAAGAGGGAGGATTGGGAAAACGCAGTGGATAAGATCCGAATCTGATCCGAATCCTCAGAGAATCCCAGAATAGGTTGGTTGGGAGGGATCTTAAAGCCCATCTCATTCCATGAGCAGGGACACCTCCCACTGGAAGATCTATGGGTGTGGAAAATGCTGATGGAGGTGTTCAAATAAACTTCTCAGAGGTGCTTTTTTTTTTTTTGGTAGAAAATTCCATGTGTATTCCTGATGTTTCTTTAGGCCCTTGTTTTTTTGAAGAGTTTAACTCGCAGTGTTATTGATGCTCTGGATCTCCTTGAGTTTGCCTTCAAGGAATGGGATGATTTGGTACTGGTTCTGCTCAGGGAATTGGATGAATTCCTGTGATTTTCAACTGGGAGCAGCTTGTTTTTGTTCCTTGACGAACCTTTTGTAGGAGAATATTTTCAGCCAAGGTCTCCAACAACGCCTGGTTTTTAGGCAACAGAAAAATTCAAATATTCCCATTTTTTTTTCTTAAGTGCTGGTTTCTGTTGTTTCATTTTCTTTCAAAATACAGGGTTTAAGTGTTGTTTTATTTAAAGTTAAGATGAAAGAGCCCAATGAGTATCACCTGTCTGGCTCAACCACTCTGCTGATGCAGCTCCTCTGCCAACTGGAGACTTCTCCCAGTTTTGCTCCTGAGGAACAGCAGAGCTGGGCACAAGTCATTAAGTAGGAAAGATGCAGCCAACAAGCTGGTGGGAGGCTGGGAAAACTCATTCATCATTTAATATCCTCAGCAAACAGAATGGAATTTCCTTCCAGCAGCCTGCTCAAACAGAGCCGTGAATTCTCAGCTTGGGGAAGGAAAGGTGCCGAGGGCTTTGGCCTTGGGTTGGGAGACAGCAAAGGACTGGCAGGAGACCACCCTTGGCCAACTTAAATGTTTCAGCCTTAGACTTTGCTAAGGCTGAGCTTTATTCTGAGAAACTGGTCATTTGTGCTGGGGCTGACAACCCTTGTGCTTGGATCCCAGCACATTCCTTAGCAGAACCCAGCCCAAGTACAGGCTTAAAGTTGATCCCCCATGGTTAAATACCTTCAGTGTGATTCTTAGAACTGAAAACTGAGCTTAGTTGCCTCCCTGTACATGAGATTTCAGTGCCTTTTTTTGTAGGAGTGTCCAGGAGGAGAAAGGCAGAACCAAAGTCTTGGGAGATTCTCTAGTGCCTGGGATCAGACTCTGGACTCTTCCCCTCGTGTGTCACTGCTCTAAAGCTTCTCTTTTCTTTCCTCCTGTGCAGGAAGACCCAGCACAGCTCCCTGGACCAGAGCTCCCCTCCCCAAAGCGGCGTCTCCGGCACCTACAACCACCCTGTCCTGGGAATGTACGATTCCAAAGACGACTTCCCACTCAGAAAAACAGGTGGGCCCACCTTCCTTTGCTGTGCTGCCAAGGGCCCTTTGCTGTGACAATCTGTCCTCTGGTGTGAGCTGATGTCCCCAGAAAGCTGTTTCATGGGGTGATTTATTTCCCACTCCCTCTGCTCCTCCCTGTGCTAGCAGTGCTCCAGAGAAGCTGGAGCCACTCCTGGCAAAGGTTGGAGGATGTTTTCCCAGATTCAAAGCTAAGGCAGAGATCTGGATGTCTGAAGCCCAAGTATGTTTTGCTGAGTGAGAAAGCTCAAGGGTTTCTTGAGGGATTTGCATTTTATGCAGAAGTTTATACTTGAGGTCAGGAGAAAGTTTTCTGTCAGTGCAAACATTGGGAATTCCTCCATGGGTTTGGATCACACCTGCCCAGCCCTGTCTCCCTTGGGTCTTTCCCTGGGCAGGTCAGTTATTTCCCAGCTCTGTGTCATTTGGTTGGGTTGGCTGTGCTCCTCAGGTCCATATTTCCCTCTGGAGCCAACACTCAGCTCCAAACCTGGGCAGCTCGGGATCCTGGGCTGCTGCCTCCAGGGAATGGCTGAGCTTCCAGAGCCAGAGCTTCCAGAGCTGCTCCCCTGGCTGGGAGACAGTGCCATATCTTGGAAATGGCTCCAGAGTAGGGAAAACCACACTTTTCTGGAAAGACCACGGAATTGTTAAAGCTGGAAAAGACCTCCAAGGTCATCAAGTCCAGCTGTTAACCAGCACCGACGAGGCCACCAAAGGAACATGTCCCCAAGTGCCACATCCACAAGAATTTTGAACACTTCCAGGGATGGTGTCTCCACCTGTTCCAATGCCTGTCCACCCTTTCCATAAGAAGTTTTCGCAATATCCAACGTAAACCTCCCCAGTGCAACTTGAAGCAGTTTCTTCTTGTCCAGTCGCTTGTTACCTGGGAGAGGAAACAGGGAATTTCCATAGGTGGAGTGGAGGTAAGAGGAAAGCAGGGGTGTGACTGGACTCCACACCTTCTGCTGATGCTCCCTGTCTGGTTCTCAGATCCTTGTGGATCTTCGGACAAGGAGGAAGGAGCACCAGGAGTCAACAGCTGTGTCATCCCTGTGGTCAGGAGTGATAGTGGTGTGTCAGCCCCATCGCCCTTTGGATTTACTACAGTCTTGGCACAAATCAGCTGCTCTAATTCAGTTCCCAAGAGCTGGAAACCCTCCTTTTCCTTCTGGGAGGGATGTGGGTGTTCTCCTGACAGATCTTCTTCCAACAGAAGTGGAGCAGGTTTTAGGTGCAGTGTTTGGTTTAACCCAATTCATAGAAATCCAGGATGATTTGGGTTGGAAGGGACCTTAAAGTTCATCCAGTTCTCACCCCCTGCTATGGATAGGGACACCTTCCACCATCCCAGGTTGATCCAACCTGACCTTGAACACTTGCAGGGATGGGGCAACCTGTGCCAGGGCCTCACTAAGTTCTTGTTACCTTTGTAAACATGGATTTTTATTTTCTCCGTGAGAAAAAAAATCCGCCTCCACACTGCTCCTTATGCCTTCTGTACATTGAAAGATCTTTTAGGGAATTTCTCACTCTGGACCATGTCACCTGGCGTGTTGGATGGATCCGTGGGTGGTTTCTGTCCCCGGGTGGGATGGGTTGGTTGGATGTCGAGTACCAAACTCGTGAGCAAGAAGTCAAGGAAAAATTGGCTCCAGGATGTGGGAAAGACTCCCCTGTACCTTTGGGAGTGGTACTTTTGACAGTGTTCTTTCTGGAGGATTCCAAAAGCAGAGCTTAGAACACTGGATTTGCTGGAGGGCAGGGCAGTTTCTTGGGAAGGAAAGACCTTCCAGGCTCCTCTGGGAAATCACAGCATTTCCATGAAGGGAAGAGTCCCTTGGCACCATACATGAAGATTTTTAGCTCTTCCCTATGCCTTGTGAAACCAGGTTATCCATTCCTGGCCTTCCCACTGGAGAGATGGATTTGTCATGATCCAAACCCTCCCTGGCTCATCATCTCAGCTTGGGTTTGAGGGTGGGTCACCCTCCTTGTTCCCAGTGTTCATGAAGGAGAATGAAAACATCTCCCCCTGTGCTGCTTCCTAAACTGAATCCTGCTGGATAAACCCCTGGCACACAAGAAATTGAGGCCGAGAAATGGGTCTAATCCCATTATTAAAAAATGGAAGCCACCAAACCCGCAGTTTTTTTCCAGCAGGAAGACCTTGAGCTGGTTTGGCTTTTCCTTGCTCTTTTTGGGCATTAGTCTTCTGGGAGCTGGTCTGGGATACAAAGGAGTTCACTTTTGTAAGGTTCAGGGCAGAATTTGGGGTTTTTTTTCCCTTGTTTTCCTTTCCTTCCAACACAACAGCACGTCAGGCGCTGGCACAGCGAGATCCTGCAGAATTCCCAGTGCCAAGAATGTTAAGTTGCTTGGAGAAGAAAGGCTCCTGAACAGTCTGGTGTAAACAAAAGGCAGGGAAAGCTGGAGCCCATCCTAAATAAAGTTCTGTATTATGGGTGAGATTTTCAGATCTTTGGCACCAGGCAAAGCTCTGGCTCTGTGTCCGTAATTTAAAACCATCAGATCGTAGAGCCCAATTTTCCTAAATTTGATGGAATATTTGTAGCTCAAATAACAGAGCCCAGGACTGATTACCAGGGCTGGAGCCCTCCAACATCATCCTTGGGGAGAGGGTGATTGAGGGAGCAGTGGGAAGGCAGTTTGAAGGATCATCTCTTCCAGGTGTGCTGCAGGTTGAGAAGTTTTTATGAAGCATAGATATTCCTCATCCCTGGAAGTGTTCCAGGCCAGGTTGGACGGGGCTTGGAGCAACCTGGGATAGTGGAAGGGGTGGAATGAGAGGGGATTTAAGGTCCCTTCCAACCCAAGCCATTCCAGGATTCTAGGAAATCCCACCTGTCTTTACTCTTACTTAAAGCATCCTCATATATCACAGGTTATGGGAGAAGAAGATGTGCAGGAATTAATTCTTAGGAATGATTTGTTTTCCCTAGTCAGGTTCCTCCTTACAGGAAGATTCCTTACAGAGGGATTTGAGAGGCTTTGGAAGCTCTTGATAACCCCAAGAACTGTTCATCAACAGCTTTTCTGGGAGCTGCTGAAGTGGTTTTTAACAGAGCTTTTCAGTTTTGCATTTCTAAGAAATTCTGTCCTCATTTTCTGCCCAGGAACAAGGTTGTTAATGGCATTCCCTGCTTTCTGAAATTGGAGCAGTGGATGTATTAAAATACTCTGTTAATTAGAAAGCTGACACCACCACCATGGAGATTTAAAGGGAATTATTTAACTTCTAAACATGCTTTTCCTCTTGAGTTTTTTTGTGGATTTAGGGATTTTTTGCATCCTGAGGAGAGCTGGACCATGTCACAGAATCACAGGATGGTTTGGGTGGGAAGGGACCTTAAAGCCCATCCAGTTCCACCCCCTGCCATGGGCTGAGACACCTCCCACTATCCCAGGTTGCTCCAAGACACCTTTGACTGGTGTATGTCTCTGAAATTCCTGCTTGGATCGTGACTGTGGGTGCGGGATGTTCCTGGGGAGAAATGACAAGTGGAAGATGTCTCAGGCTCCTGTTTCAGCTCCTTTTCTCTGTCACCAGAGAAGAACAAGCCCCCAGACCCTCCTATCCCGGCCCAAGTTGTGCCAGAAGAAGGAGAAATTTTCCATAATATCCAATCTAAAGCTCCCCTGGTGCAGCTTGGTGCTGCTTCCTCTCATCCTGTCCCTTGTTCCCTGGGAGAAGAGCCCGACCCCCACCTGGCTTCACCCTCCTGTCAGGGAGTTGGAGAGAGAAACGTGGAATCACCATCCCTGGAAGTGCTCAAAAAACATGTGGATGTGTCACCTGGGGGAAGGGTTTAGGGATGGGTTTGGCAGTTCTGGGAGGGTGGTTGGATTTGATGATCTTAGAGGGCTTTTCCAGCCTTAATGATTCCATGACTCCGTGATGCTTTTTCCATGTGAAAGAGGGGAGAACATCCAGCACCCCGTGCTGATGTTGGGATTGCAGAAACAAGGAGCTGTTTGGGTGTTATTGGCAGCTGAGGGAATTGGTCTGAAATTGGTCTGAACTCCTGCACTTCCAAGGGAGAAAAGGGAAAATGAAAGGATTTGTCAATAATTAAAACGCTGCCTTTGTCAAGAAAAGCAAAATATCCCTCTGAGCTCCTTCTGGTTATTGGAATGGTTGGAGTGGGTTGTTTTAGGACAAAAGAGGAAAACAAAGGAGTCAGAAACCCTGGTGTGGTGTGGGAGTTTAATTGAGGGAAAAATCTCAGCTTTCTGTGGCCCAGGTTTGAGACCCTCTTTGCTTTCCCACCCACATCAGAGATGTGGCTTCCCATGGACCCTGTGCTGAGAGCTGGCACCGACCTGCTGGAGGAATCCCTGTTGTCAGGAATACCCTCTCCTGCTCCAGATGCTGGTCATCAAAAATAATAAAGACAGCAATCCAAAGATAACATTCAGATGGCATATCAGGGAAAATCTCTTCATTGGAAGGCTGGTCAGGCACTGAAAGGGGCTGCCCAGTGAAGGGGTGAAGTGTTCCAAAAACATGAGGATGTGGCACCTGTGGACATGGATTAGTGTTGGATGTGGTGGTGGTGGTGCTGAGTTGGTGGTTGGACTTGGTGACCTCAGAGGGCTTTTCCAGCCTTAGGGATTTTAGAATCCTTAGGACACTTCCTGAGGAGTCTGGGACTGAAGGAGAAACCCCTTCCAGCAGAAGGCCAAACAAAATCTTCTGGTTTAACGTCCTCTTCAGGGAGCCAGGGCTCCAGGAGGGCCAGGACCTGGAGCTCAGTCATTCAGGGATCCCACCATCCTCCTCCTTGCTCTCCTCTCAGCTCCATCCCTGCTTCCCAGGGAGTGCCAGGAGCGTGCGGGGTTTCGTTGAATCCTGGAATGGTTTGTGTTGGGACGCACCTTAAAGCTCATCCCATCCCACCCCCTGCCCTGAGCAGGGACACCTCCCACTGTCCCAGGCTGCTCCAACCTGGCCTTGGACACTCCCAGGGATGGGGCAGCCACAGCTTCTCTGGGCAACCTGTTCCCCTCACAGGGAAGAGTGTCTTCCTGGAATCCCAACTAACCCTCTGACAATGGGATGCTGTTCCCCCTTGTCCTGTCTCTCCATCCCTTGTCCCTTGCCCCTCTCCAGCTTTCCTGGAGCCCCTTTAGGCACTGGAAGGGGCCCTGAGGTCTCTCTGGAGCCTTCCCTTGTTTAAGTTGAACCATCCCAATTTTCTCAGCTTTGTTGCTCTGTTACCATTCTTTGGAAGAGCATCCAGGGCAGGCAGAGGCTGCATCCCATGGGAGCAGCCCAGAGCCAGGCAAAGAGAAGGAGGTGCTTTTTGCACAGGGTAAGGAAGAGGGAAATAGCAAAGTGCTCCGAGATGTCAGGGCAGGGCTTGCACCAGGCAGGAACATTTCCAGGCACAGAATCCATTGGAGCCCAAATCCAAGTGCTTGATTGGTCCATGAGATTAAGACAAAGAGTGGAGGGAAACCACCACCTGTGTTTGGCCCCACCTTTGACATCACAAATCAGTAAAACCCAGCCCAGTTCTTGACTTTGCTGCAATTCCTGGGCTGTTTTTTTGGGAGAAGCTCATTTTAAGATTGGCCCCAAAGGTTGTGGCCACCATGGATCAGCCCCTGTGGTCTCCCTGGTTTTGTGGCTGCTCCCTTTCCTCCCATTCCTGCAGAGAGGAGCTCGCTCTGCTGCAGTCACAGCCTTTTGTTCAACCTCCAAAAATTCCATGGTTTTCTCTCACCTTCCACAGAGCTGAGTTGAAGAACTTCGGTGAAGAAACTTCCTTGGAAGTCCTCATTCTCCCCTTTGTATTCCTTTTCTCCCTTCCACATTTTTCTTTTCTTTCCTCTCAGATAAGACTTTGAACTGTGCAAAACTGGTTTTATTTAAACTTGGCAAGGGGAAAGATGGGGGAGGAGATGTGGGATGTCATAGAATCCTGGGATGGTTTGGATCAGGAGAGACCCTAAAGACCATCTTAGAGCCATGGGCAGGGACACCTTCCACTAGCCCATAATTCTGGTGCCCTTTGCCAGGCTTAGTGTGAAAACAATTAATAACAATAATAAATAATAGCGTCCCTTCTCAGTCCCCAGGTTCCAAACTGAAGCTGTCCAAGGACTGGGAGCAGGGTTTTCTTGCTGCATTGTTGGCTTTTATTCCAGAAATGTGAAGCGGGGCAAACTCTGCCCAGGACTATGTGACTTCCATAGACTTAATGCCCGATTAGTTCAGCAGCTTCAGGGCTGCAATTCTAGGAAAAAAAAACAATGGGAATGACATAAATGTTGGAAGAATTGGATTACATGGCTCCTGCTGCACTCAGTGACGTAGGAAAGGGGTAACTTGGGCTGGAGCCTGTGAAAACCAGGGAAGCTTTTGGCTTATGTTCTGGTTATTAATTTCCTCGGAGGAAAACAGAATATTCTTTGTCTAAATCCTTATTAGAGGCCAAATTAAGGATGTCAGGGCTCCAGAAATCCCACTGGCTTTGTGGGAGCTGACTCACACTTGGCCACAGCCTTCATTTATTTGCTGAATTTATTGTTTTTGATAAACTTCACGCCGCTTGTTTGAAAGGTCTCCCCTAGAGATGTGGAGGACCAGGAACGTTTTTAATTGAAGTTTTCATCATTTAGTCTCCAGTTCTTAAATTTCCTCCGATTAGCAAGGCAGGGTGAATTTTGGGAGGTTTCCAGTGGGATTGGTGTTCCAGAGACGTTGAAGCTGCATTGACTGTCAGGCATTGATAGTCTTGTGTTGCTTAAATTCTTATTTTACACTCCTTTGTCTTTTCAGTTTAAAAATATTTTTACCAGGTAACAACTTAAAAGTCATGTGAATAAGCTGAAAGTCTTGATTTCAGTTTTGGAAGCTTCATCTTTTATCATAAAATAGATTTGGGGTTAATTCTTTGAATTTGAGGCTGTTCTTAATTTTTTTAATTCACCTACTTCGGGCTCTCCAATTAAATCCACGTGGGGATTATGCTCTTGAGGTCTTGATGCCATGTTAGATTTGGGATTATATCTGAGGGATAAACAACAAAATCAGAGCAGGTCTTTAAATAGGCCTTTTGGTGTTTCCAAACTCCATCCTCCAGCTGAGGAAGCCAAGGAGGAAAATACAGGATGATTTTGCCCTAAAATAGTTTAACCTGACAAATTCCAGTACATTGCTTTAGCAACAGCTTAGTCTGGAGGTGTTTTCTCTGTAAAGGCTCTAATTTTCTATGTTTTTGTTCTATGAAAGGGTGTTTTGCTTGTGACTTTACACATGGGACGCATGTGACCCCAAATCTTTTGGTTCCTTGCCTGTTTTCAAGGTGTTTTTAACCAATTAATTCTCTATATCTAAAAGCCATCCAGTTGCTTTTGTTTTCCTACCCTCCTGCTCAACAGGGATAAATGGTGTAGGAACAGAATTTGGGCTGAAATACAGTTTTTAGTGTCATGTTTTCCTTTGTCCTTCCAGCAGCTGTGGCTTCAATGTCATGTATTTCAAATGGATGTATCAACCTCCAGTTGGGACATTTTCCCATTCCATAGAATCCCGGGGTGATATGGGTTGGAAGGGACCTTGAAAGATGGTCTTCTTCCAGCCTTGATCAGAGCATGGGACAGTTGTTAATGGGCAAATGAAAGGAGTGAATTAAAGGATGTGGAATCCATACCCAAAGACTCCTTTTAAAATCGTAAGTCAACTTCTGGTTTGAAAAGAACTTCAAGGACATGCTGTTTAGATTGGATTTGAACTGGATTTGCTTGGATTTGGACTGGTCCACTCTTCCAAAATTGCCCTGGGAGCAGATTTGCATTCATTCCCTGCCCTTTTATATGCAAATATCCTCCAAGATGATTCCCCCCATTCCAATGCATTTCATCTTGCATTTTAAGAGCCTGACACTCTTTTTAGTGCTCTCTTTATCTCTTGCTGGGTTTTTCTGTCCAAAACGTTCATGAAAAGCTCTTTTCTTCTTTCTTTTTTTTT
>VYZS01000733.1:0-12223 GCA_013400695.1 Neodrepanis coruscans | reverse complement strand
TCCTTTTTTTCCAACATTGTTTTTGAAGGGTCTGTCCCCTTAAAAATGAATTCACTCCTCTCCCGCCTCAGGGAGGAGAAGAAGAGTTAAAAACGCGCGAAGAGGGGACAGGGTAATGGAAGTCACTCTCCTTCTCTGGCTTTCTCCCTCGTGACCATGCATGCGGTTCCCAGACAGGTCGGGACGGCGCCGTCCTTTGTCGGGGCCCCAGCCGCCCTCAACGATCCTACCGAGCCCAGACCCTTCGGCCCGACCGTCACATCGCCGTCACTCCACACCGGAGCCAAGGGAATCCGCACAGTATTGGGATCGAAGCAGCCCGGGGTCGCCCCCAACGCAGTTCACCGCCGTTCGGAGCCCCTGGTTCCGCCGACAGAGGGAGAGCCTTTGGACCCGTGTTGCCATCGTCGAGTTGGCATCTCAGCCGAGCGGCCCCTGGCTCGAATGAACCAGCTCTCGTGAGGTTTTTTACTCTGCGCCGTTGTTTTGGGCTTTCCTTTTCCCCTCTAGGCTCCCGCCTCCCCGCCCACCAACTTTGTGTTCTGCGTGGAGGGGATGAAGGACCGCGGAAACTAGTTTGCCGTCTCCTTGTTCTCCTGAGCCCCGTGGTCCAGCGCTGGAGCCCCGTTATTTTGGGGCTTGAAGGAAAGGAGAAACTAGAAGAGTTTCTTTCTCTGTGTTGTTGATTTGAACTGTTTTGTTGATATTGTTGGGGTTTGCTACTATTTTCCTTGTTAGTACACTGTTAGTTTTTCTCCTATAACCTCCTCACATATTTTGTCTTTGTAGGACGGGAGGGGAGAGAGGGAATGGGAGGGGGAGAAGACAAGAGTCGGGAGTTCATTTTATGGGAGTTCCTTCCCCAATATTTTTTTTAAACCAAGACACAGGTGCTCTGGTAATAAAGGCTCTACCTCAGCGATAATCCACAAATTAAAATAATAAGTTTTCTTTCAACAAATATTGCAGGACCTAGAAGACATAGTTAACAACCCATTAGCTGCAGTTTAGAGTACAATGACATGCTAGCATCAGGCTTGTTGGGAAGGACGCCACTTCACTGCCAAATGCGGTGCCACAGCATAGCAGCTGGATTTTTCGAGCTCCTGTCCCAGCTACAACAAAACCTCTGCAGGGCAGCACAGGCTGCTAGAAGACTTTTGTTTACTCCTGCAGACAGAACAACCAAGCTCCTCATCTGGCTCTACATGCGTCAGGCTCTAGAGAATTCAGTGTTGCATATTGTCACCTCTGTTGTGATGAGGTGTTACCATCACACCTCACATGGACAGGGGCTGCTCCCAAGCTCTCTCCTCCCAGAAACATCAGCTTTGCAGTCTTAGAAGGAGGTGGGCAGTTAAGGCAAGTTTATGGAGATGAAAAAGCCCACTGGATGCTTTCGGACTCTAAAAAGAAATGTAGTGTCATGCTCAGTGAGTCCTTTAGGAGTGTTCAAAAACACAAGGAATGAGGGAGAAGCAGACACAGTCCAAAGCTGGGGGCAGATTCCACAGGTGGGTTGATACTTACTCTGATTTTGGTTACCTCTACAGTGGTGTTTTCTGCCCCTGCCAGCCCTCATAGTTTGTTCCTGAAGAATGAATGAGGTGAGTGGGAAACTTTTCCTGAAAGCACAAATTTCCTCTCCTCCCCAGCAGCTACAGTACTTCTGTCTCCCCAGCAATGGCCAAAAAGCTCTGCCCTTTTCTCACTTTCTTGACAAAAGAGAGGAAGCAGATGATACGCAGATTTCAGTGGGCACATATTAGGTTATTTTCCTTAAATTCAAGACTTTTTATTTCCTTATCTCTAACATGAGAGACTAAAAGCTCCTGGACCTTACTGGAACTTTGGACAGACAGGTGATGCACAGGAGGCTGATGCAGAGCATACATATAGCACCACTCACAGGGCTAAAGATGGGCAGGACACAAACACTTGCAAAATGCGGAAGCTTACATACGCATAGTTTAGGGCTTGTATAGTGAAGAGACACTTGTAATACAGCACTTAAAAGCATGCCCTGGTGGATACTGCACTGGTGCTATTTTTGCACGTAGCCACCTACACACAATGCATGCACAGTGCAGTATCCTGCCCCTGGCTACTTCTGCTACATTTTCATTTGCTGATCTGCAGTGCTTGAGCCTTAGAGCTTGGTAGAGATACCCGTACACTATATCTGGGGCAGTAGTGTTTACACAGTTTCAAAGAAAGCACCTTGCCCAAATGCCTCCCTTTCTTCCTGGAAGCAGCACTAAGACATCTGTCAAGTTTACTCCTTACAGTCTCCAGAGTGGAAATGAAGAAGAATGAGAAATCCAAATACATGAAGAAGCCTGGGAGTTCCACCTCACAATGCATTTTCTGACATAGACAGGAGGAGAAGCTGCAAGTGCTGTTACACCACACTGCTCACACACCCCATCCATGGGCTGAGGAGGAAATCCTCTCCCTGGCAGCTGCTTGACTTTGGATGAGCTCTATTCCCACGGCTACCATCTCTCTTCCCCAGCATGATTCCATGAAAATTGACCCACCAGCCTTCAATCCAGTGGTGTCAGGACCTACTTGTTCTGCTTAGGTCCTATGGCACTAGCTAGAAGCTCTTTTCCCCAGAGACATCCATCCTCTCCTGTGGTTTTGTTTGTGGAGCAAGGGTAGAGACTATGGAGCAAGGTCTGTGGAGATGGTGTGAGGCTGGGCTAGGCAGGCAGACAGGTGTCACCGCTCTGGGACCACGCGCAGGTAGCTTTGCAGTGGTGGAAGGTTGTTTCAGAGAGGCATCCCCTCTGAGGCAGCACTGATCTCCCCTTGCATCCTGAGGCTGCCCGTTTTGGGCTCCCCACTGCAAACCAGTGGGATGTGAGGCTTGGGATTCAAATCAGGAATGGCAATGAGTCACTCCAGAAGGATGACACCATGAGAAAAATTCTGATGAGAGTAGGACATGGGACTAAAATGCTTAATGCATCAGGCTATCTGCCATATTGTGAAGACTCTAGCCTAGGAAAATGAAGGAGCTGTAAAAAGAGACAGTACCAAAACCTGACCAAATATATTTTGAACATCCCTGCACAACACAGAGGAGACAGGCAGGTGTGTGAGAACCGGAACGATTAATATGCAAGCAGGGGGATGAGCTGTATATTTCCCAAGCGGGTAGCCAATTTGGTGTCCCACCACCACTTCATTGGCAAACACTAGCTGCACACTAAGGGGAATTGCATTGCCCTGAGTCCTACAGCAGGTCAGTGTGCATATAGTACAAACCTGGCCCAACAGGACTGCTTTCATTCACCTCAGTATGGAAAACAAGAAGGAAATATGGCTTAAAGGGGAAAGCACTGTGCAGGTGAGTCCAATGACTCTTCTGCTGTTGGACTCTGCGGTAAGCAAGTTGCACAGACTGCCAGTGATTCATTATCCATTTCCAGGACAGGAATGACAGCACATCATTATTTCCCAGGGTCACCATGAGAAAAAATGCATCTTGTAATTGGGAAGACTACATCCCTGCAGTAATAAGATCTGTTCATATGCAAACCTTTTTATATGGAGCCCTGGTACAGCATTTGCAGCTTGCAAACATACAGAGAAACATTTATTTTGAGGGTTGGGAGGCCTCCTGTGCCCTGGTCTTTGGGACATCAGCAGCACATAGAGGAGAGGAGCACAGCAGGCATACGCAGGCTATGGAAGTCACTTCCACTGGGTGTCACTGTGCCCACGAGTTTAGCAAAAATTGTAATATCCAGGTTTGTGGAGATCTTGCTAGCTTCTGTTTTAGAAGTCACGCCCTCAGGGTCTTGCCTGTGGCAAATTTTCCGGTACTTGACTTCTTACAGTAGTGTCATACTTGACACTATTTGTCTGTAGGGCTGTGGCCAGCAGCAGGACAACAAAGCAATGTTCTTGAACCTGGTGTATGCTTCATCTGTCTCTCAGTTGTTCTGTAGCCTTTTTAAAAAATATTGTCAGGCTCACAGAGCCTGTGAGCCTTGCACAGGCTCTGTCTTCTTTCCAGTCCCTGGAAGAAGGATAGGATTTATGTCTTAGTTACTGCTATTGTAATCATGTGAAGATTCAGCACATGTAAAATTTACCATCTTTTTGAAGGGCTGACTTTTGCAAGGGTTCAGGATCTGAAAGATGCTAGAGCATTATCCTAGACTGATTAAACCCGCTTAAATTAAGGAGAAAAGCAATGAAACTGTGATCGAAAGTGAGAAAGGGCATGGGATGAAGGCATTGGACTAGGAGTAGTGGTGAGACAGCTTTTTTTCAGTGCTGAGTTTAAATATGCAGCCAAACTGCTGTACCTATGAAAAATGCCACTTTTGCAAGGATTGCACTTGTCCTTCTTTCCTTTCTTGGTGGATCCACCCACCTGTGGCTCCTGGATTGCCACTTACTTGTGGGAACCAGTCATATTCAACATAATCCACTTACTTCACCCTCACCAGTATGTGCTATGAGTGTCCTGCTCAGCTACCACCAATGACCCATCTTTCTGTTCACAGTTTTTCACCCTTCCTTCCATGTCTTTTCTTCACCTTTAAAACAGCAGAACTTGTCCTAGCAGTTCCTTTTAATGACAAGGGCTAGGCCCAGATCTTGCCAAGGCCAACTTTGTGTGTAAGGACTAAGTTACCCTGATGTCCCCCCTCCATTTTTCATCACTGGTGTAGTATGCTCTATTTTTACCCAAAAATGCTGGTTCTCACACCAAACACCAACAAAAATTCTAACATACCACATGCATTTCAGTGTCACAACTAGCTCCCTGATGCACAGCAGATCTCAGAGATTTTGCATGCTATGAATTCCTCTTCTTCCAGAAATAAAGAGAAGATTTTCAGTGTCAAAACCCTACATGCCAAGTAGGCTTCCTTCAGATTTTGAGAGAAAATGTTAGTCTGAGCACCCAACTGAGACAGCAGTCAATGCTTTGAGAGAGAGTGTAAAGAAATTTTTGCTTCTCAGTTCACTGTTCTAGCTAAGCCTTGCTCTTTTATCAGCCCTCTGTGTACCAACATACACCACACTGAAGGAGCACAGCCCCTGGCATCATTGCCTGGTCTGTTCCCAGGACTTGCAGCTCTGCAGGTGATGCAGCTGTGTTCTCCTTCCCGCCACCCCCATCCCCCACCAGTTGGAGTGGGAAGCCAAAGTAGGAGAGGAATGTAGTGGCTTAAAAATGGCTGTGGAAGAAGAGAAAAGGGCCAATAAAAGACAGAAGCTATTTCAATGAGATTTTTTTACTAATTTCTAGGGTCAGTACTTAAATAATGATAAGACTGCACACAATGTTGTAAATCTTTCCTTGAGCGTAAGCATATGAAAAGTATTGTGGGATAAATTAACTTTATAAATTATGGTTTCTCTGTTTTCACTCAGTCCTCCCTTTTCTTGATGATTAATACTTCACTTCTACCTCATTTCATGGGCTTTCTGCCTTGCCATACAGGACACGTGACAGTAATGAATCTCGAAGGACTCAAATTCTTCTGCAAAAGGACTTTTGGGCTTCCCAGGTATTATCAAGAGGAGAAAGAAAACAAAGAGCTGTGCTCATGCATGAAACAAATGGCCATGTTATAAGTGAAATAGCATGTGCTAATGCCTGCTCAATGTTTTGCTTCTGGGTCAGGGTGAGCAAGGCAAGGAGCTGGATGTCCATATGGAGCTTCTGAGGGAGATCTCAGCACCTGATGGTGAGCCCAGCATGGGCTTGAAAGGGTAAGCAGATACACTTTTCTCATTTGAGATAAGGTGCAGCTCTGTGGCACTTTCCCTTCAGGCTGCCACAAGGTCTCTAGTTCCCATTTTACCGCTGTACAATACACAGCTTTGCTCCTCAGTCTTTCTGTTCCCTCCGCGGGGTGTTCATTGTGCCCACTCAGCAGTTTTGAGTCTTCTGAAGGGCACTGTTCTTATCTGCTTTGACAAGGAGTCTTTACTGTGATTTGTGCTATACCAGGGCTTACAGCCACTCAAGATTTCCTGTCTGGAACTGGTCAGAAAGAAGTTTTCTTGTTCCAAGAGAAAATGTCAAGATTTAAAGGCTTTTATTTTAAAGGAGGCATTCATTTTAGTTAAATGGTGTCCCATGGGAGATTTGTTCAGCTTTGCTCCTTTCTATTTTTTCTTCTCTCCCTTTTCTGCTTTTTCTCTTTTCTCTTCTTTCCTTTTTTTTTTTCTCCATTAAATAAGGTTAATATCACTTTGAATAACATGATAAAATTCTCCATAAGAAATAAATTTGACTTTGGATGCAAGAAGTATACAAGCGTACTTGATGCACTCTGGGTGGTAAACACATGCAAGTGGTGAAGAATATATTCTTTTGTTGATGAAGTGCTTCCCCCTTAAAAAATAATAAAAAAAAATTTCAGGTTCATTTGCTCAAACCCTTTCTAGCATGCACTTAAGGAATCAAGACTAGCCTCAGTTTGTGTAAGAGTTTCCTTGCAGCTGAGTGTGGCAGAATATGAGGAGAATGTTGAGTCTACCTTGGTTCAATGAAGCCATTTTTTCTTCCTGACCAAGGCAAAGGCTCAACCCTTCCCCCATCAGAGACAGAAGACAGGAATGGATGGGGAGGGAGAGGCAAGTTGTAATGTGGGATTTTCCCACTGCAGTCCCAGGAGGGCCATATTTTTGTAGCCAGGTTAAGTTACAGACAGAATCTGTCTGAAGATAGGAATAAATTTTTGTGGTTTCCCTTATCGATAGTATCACATTTTCCATAAAAAGAAAGGGTTGGGATATTTTCCTTTGGACATCTGGGCCTTTGAAGTGGCTTCTTAAGTTTCAAATAGATATAAGGCAACATGAAAAAGGGGCAACTTAAAGTATTTTCTTTTATATGATGAAAAGTACAGAATCCTTTTAATAACTAATTGCACCATCAATGCTTCTGCCACATAAGGGCTTTGCCTGTTAGCACTCAATACTCAATACATGTTATTCTGGACTCTAAAATATACTTCTGATTCTTTTGTGGCACTGTAAATGATCCTCTTGCTTAGCCTATGGATAATAACAGTAGGCAGAGAGGCTGTGTCAAGAACATATATGATTTAACAGCACTATACCTAGCACTACTATTGCTCCTATCAGGTGGCATTATTTCCAAAGCAGTCACTGAATTAACTGTAGTAGTTGAAATGAGGGTCAGTTATTTTAGTTTCAGTTATCCCTGAATTTCACTTAGGTTATTGATCAGGCTCCAGAGCTTCAAATAGCTGCCCTATGAGTAAAAAAATATGTCATGCAAAATTATTACTTTTGGCCTCAAATTTTATGCATCCAAGGTCTAAAAACACCAGATTTTTATCCAAATACATTTTTTTAATTTTCATTTTTCATCTGAAAGGTCTAACAGCTTATTTAAATTCAACAAAATGTTCCTAGTTTTGTAAAAACCTTTGCCACTTATGCTGTCATAGACACGCACAACTTTTCACCACAAGGCCTGATAACATAGAAATGTTCATTTTAAGTATCTATCTCTCATTGCATTCAGTTTCAGTTATCTACTATATACACAAACACAACAGTTCCTTTGGGATATGTCTCTTCTACTCTCTTTTAGCCAGTGTGCCTGATACTGGGGCTGACCTTTCAAACTACATGGCAAGCTGTAACTTCAGCCCTTTTTCTAGTATAGCTATGAGAAAGGATTGAGGGAATAGTTGGATCTGTTTTTCCTTCACTTACATGGCAATCTGTTTAAAGTGTAAGGGCGAAAGCTAAAAAATGCAGAATAAAGGGGTTTAATCATAATTTTTCACTGTTCACTTTCTATCTGTTGATGTAGGTCTCTATTTACTTCCAGTGTACAAAGAAATTTTCGACAAAAGAAGACTTGTTGAATATTGTAAATGCCACTTTCTTCAAGTAAGTTTTAACACTTCGTTAACAAACATATCTGAGGTTTCTAGGAGTCCTTCCACAACACTCTAGATAATTCTTGCTTAACAGGGTTTGAAAAAAAGAAATAAGGAAAAACCTTTAAAACCAGTAAAGATACTTTTTTAGGCTTATAGAAAGGCAAATGTACTAATCTTAAAAAATATAGGAAAAAATATTATACAAAGCATTGGCACCTTCAGTTGACATAAGGGCTTTCAATCTGTTGAAGAGAGAAATTTTCTTAGTTGTCTTATGCAGATAAGAAGCTTTCCCCCCCTTCCTCTCATATTGCATGCACATGCATTCTTGTTGGAACAAGAATATTCTCTTCTCTCCTTTAAAAGAGAAGAAAAAAGTAGTACAAATTCATGGTTATGTCACTTTTTACTGATGACAAATGGACCTTTAGATGTATGACAGTTAGAAGAATTTGGCAGACTATTTGAAGACAAAAAGAGACATAGGTTAGGGTTAGTTTAAAAACAGAATTTTAGTTTCTAACCACATTTGATCTAATCTTGAAAGAAATTATTTAATGTATTATTGCATGGAAATGGAAAGAGCTGAAAAAACCTTTAAAGTCATCTGACACAGCATTGAATTGCCAGCATATTTTTGAGTTTCTGTCTTGGAAAAAAATGAACAACTACAATCTCATCCCTGCATTTCACCGGGAACAAGTATTTGTACAGAGGTTTGGTGCTGATGAATGAGGATGACCTCAAAAATAAGTTTACTATGTATAAATGCCTTGCACACAGTACAGTGAGAGGAGTATTTTTCTGCAAATGCAGCAAAAACAAGCTTTGAATTTGCAGTGGGATTTCAATGAGACAGCCAAGGTTGGTTTTGTTACACATTGACTGTGCCAGAAAGCCTAGTGAATTTTCATCTTGCATACTCTTTCCTCCCTCTTTGGCTATCCATGACACTTATTTTCATTTTCATATAGTTATTCAACCAGCATTGTTCAGAGCCTGCTTGTGTGTTAAAAGCAGATACACAGAAGGTTTCTAGGTTGTGCTGGGCTTCTTAAATTCTCCTTTGCTGAAGATTGAGGGTCTGTTCTATTTGCTGGTCNTTTTCCCCTCGCCGACCGCACTGGTCTAGCAATGGTTGTCAACACCTAAATCTTGTAAAAGTGTGAGGTCTCCTATTTCCCAGTCTCACACAGAAAGTGGTCAATCATTGATAAGTTATCTTTTAACTGATTGTTTTTCCTCAGAATTAAATGTTGCAGAAGTACATGGGTCACCTAGCATTTCTGGAGGAGTAGGAGCAGATGGAAAGGCGTGCATATGCCCTCTTTGCACCTTTTCTAATGCAAAAAACAGAACACAGAGACATGGGGCTATTCTACAGTGGCTGAACATTTCTGCCCAAACTGGTACCCAGCCATCCATCTTCACTTTCATCATCTCCATTTGGAGCATTATGGGCCCTCTCATGTGCCAGAAGACGCAGGACAGCTTTTCCCAGATTTCCCTAGTTCAGTCCCGTTACAAAGGCCAGTTCTGCAGGGAGGTGTCAAAATACCACAAAACCATAACCCAGAGAGCCCTGAAAGCCCTGTCAATGTTCCTTGTCAATTTTTTCATTAATATACAGAAATTAAAACTTTTGAGTTTTTTGACTTAGTTTGCTGACAGTTTAGCCTAAACCTTTCAACTGTGTAAGACCATTAAACCTTAACAGCAGCGTGCATGGAATTAAGTACATATTCAGTGATGGTGAAGTTTTTACTTAGACCTTTGTCTGCAAACATGGGTTAAACTATGCAACTTTTTGGATCTCCCTGACTTTTCTTCTCATTGTGACCTTTCTTCTCTGGACAGTCCTAAACATGTTCTAATATTCTGTTTAAAGCTAATGGCTGCCGCATGTCAAAATGCATCTGACGTCTTTTTAAGTGAGTAGTTCATTTGGTATTATTTCCTGACTAAAAAATTACTTACTGCTAGGTTGGAGAAATCCTCTGGGAAGAGGCCACCTCATTAGCACTGGGTTTGTGTTTTGCCTGTGGCACAGAGTACCCCGAAGTTTAGCCCCAAAAATCTAGCAGTTTTATGTATGGTAGCAGCTGTTAAGCTCACTGTTTAATATGGACTATGGAGGTATCAATAAACTCTCTGGGTCTTAAAAATGTCTTACGCCTCTATAAGCCTGTATTATTGAACGAGGTTTGCAACTCAAATTATGTCAATGCAAAATCACAGTCTTTACCACTCTATTTGTACTGGTAGAATGTTTTGTGCATTGACCCTGTCAAGTGAAGGCAGAATTTTATAGGATCTTTGGGTTCATCTCTGCTGAATGGAAAATGAAAGAAAGAATGGAAAACTCAAGGAAGTCAAATTCAAAAATATTTCAAGAGAGAAAGAGGCTTTTAGTTGATCTGCTTAATTGTTTTCTGGATATATTAAAAGCCCACTCCCTACTGACAGTATATTAAAAAAAAACAAAACCAAAACCAAACATACACAACCCACACACACAAAAAACCCACCATTTATTTTTCACCTCTATATAATTTCTTGTTCAAATGTCAGTGCACAGAATAAATATACCTAATATATATTTTCATCCGTCTTCCAGTAAAATAAGACCAGAATAATGATTATTGACACTTTGAAAGTGGTAAATAGGGGTAAAAACAAAGCATTATTCTAAGAACTTTTTAGCCTGATAAATAAGATAGAAGTTATCCTTAAAAATCTTCATTTATTGTTAGTGATATAAATTATACGACACAATAGAAGCCAAGAAGCCTGTTTCAGCTTCTGCTTCTGCTTGCATTTGTCACTTGTAGAGTTTTCAACTTTTTTCCCAATTTTAATTTGATTCATTAACCTCATTTTCTTGAATGTTGCTTTGCATTCTGATTGCCTTTCAAATACAGGTTGTTTGCAAACTACTTAGAATAATCAATGCCTGACTCTGTCTGGCCTTTCTTATTAGGAAATGCTAAAGTTGGTAAACTGGGCAAAGCATTCTCAGAATGTGTTTAGCAAACACAGTGTGAGGCTTGGGTTTTTTTGTGTTGAAAGCTGTAATCAAAATGAAACAGTGGAGTTTCTTTTTTCATCCATTTGATACTGTTATAAATTATACACTATGAAATTGTCATGAGTGAGGGTATATTTATATTGGATATCCTCAAGAAAGCAGCATTCCAAGTAAGAAGTCTGCTTTTGGGAAGCAGTCTTTTTAACAAGAACACATACTTACCAAGTTGTAATTGTGCAAAGTTTGTCTATGTTAGAGCTCATAGGGGTATGGTCTTTGATATATAGGGGAGAAAAAAGGTGAGTTTTTTAAATGTTAATTTGCATGAAGAGACTTCCTGATGTACGTTGGTATAAATAGATAGATTTTTGCACTATGTCCTGCTGAGAACCTGAATTTTAATATCTCGGACAATGCAAAATTGCTTTTTAAATGTAATGAGACAGATAAGAAATTCTCGGCAGTCAAAGGTTTCATCTAAGGAGGGTCTTACTAATTGGATAGTATTAGTGTTTCATCTCCTAGAACCATATTGCAATTTTTTAGTCCTCTGGATCTTTGCTCTGATATTGTGATAGCCACACCTGTCATGGCGGGGTTTTTTTAAATACTGTATCTCAGAATAACATCAAACACTTTTCAATCAAGATGAATGCTTATGAAAAAATGTAATTGTTACTGACATTGTGTGTTGTAAACAATAATTATTTCAGTTTCCTTTTTTTTTTCTGAAAGCATCGCAATTTTATTTTATTTTTTTTTACCTTGGATGGTCTAAAAACCTCACAAAGACCAGTGTTATTTTAACAATTAAAAATAAATTAGGAAGAAAAAGGCTTTTAAATGTTCCTGTTTAAAATTAATTTAAAAAAATGTAATTAGATAATGCCATCCTTTATAGTAAAAAATTCAATTATTTATCAAACTGGAGCAGTGTTTATCTTGATATTTCAAGAGCACAACATACAAATAATTAAAAAAATCAAACAAACACAGTAACACATAAAGTAACATTTTTATCTTGCAATATAATAATAACAACAGATGCAATTCAGGTAAAGTGGATTTGAAATAATAGAACAAATAAATTCAAGAAACTCATTGTCTTTTTTGAATATTACTTCTCCCACAATTTGATTTACCTTCCTTTATATTTTCCCCTAAATCAGGGGGCCTATACGCCCACATCCTCCCATAAAACACTCCCAGCTGTATAGCCAATGTTTCCATTTACTGTCTGTCCTTCAGGATTAAGGAAACCTTGACTCATTCAAAGTGTTGCCATCAGGGCCGAGAT
>VYZS01000728.1:0-15438 GCA_013400695.1 Neodrepanis coruscans | reverse complement strand
AAAAATAAATTAAAAAAAATTAACTATATATTTGAACATTTATTGCCTTTCAGCAGATACCTGGTTTGGCATCAAAGGAGTAAGCTGAAGTCTTGTAAAATGAGACACCAGTCCAAACATCTGGCCCCTTCCCTTGGAAGAATAAAGCAAGCAGAACCTAAACCTCAGCTGCTTCTGTTTGACTTTGTGCCTATTCTACACCTCCTTCCTCCTAGTACAACTATCAAGCCAGAGCCAAATGCATTCACAAAGTGTGGGCAAGTCTCCTCAAGACCATGGTTGTTGGTTTGGTTGGGTGTTTGGTTTTAGTTTCTTTTGGATTGATTTTTTTTTTGTGGTTGTTGCTGTTGCTTTTTTTGGTTGGTTGGTTTTTCAGTTTGGTTTGCCTTTTTTAAGTGTTGGTTGGTTCGTTTGTGCTGGTTGATTTTCTGTTTTCAGACGGGAGGGAGAAGTGCCAATACAATCAAAGGCTCCTCCAACACTAATGCATTCACTGGCAGTACATCGGATGGGTCCCTACCTGTGACTGCACGTTGGCTCCAACCTGGGCCCCTTGGTAAGAATCCCCATTGAGAGACTGCACGCTCATGAACAAATCTCCAGAGTTTGACATGTTAAAAGAACTGGAAGAACCTGGAAAGGAAAGAGTGAGGCACCTGAATCACAGAAAGGAAAAAGATCCACCCCATGACTCTCAGCCAAGAGGAAGGAACAACATGCAAAGCAACCACAAAAACAAAACACACAGTCAGGTTAGTAGTATGAAGAAACAGAGCAAGCAAATAAAAGGATGCACTCTTGAGGTTATTCAAAGCCACATGTTACAGCTCAATGCCAAGAACATTCTTCAACAGCTCCTCAGCTGGAGGAAGGATTCTTCATGCTTTGGACTAACAAAATACAGCCTGGAGCACTCAAGACAGCCCTTTCCCTTCATTTC
The DNA here is from genome assembly GCA_013400695.1 of Neodrepanis coruscans. Classification (NCBI taxonomy): domain Eukaryota; kingdom Metazoa; phylum Chordata; class Aves; order Passeriformes; family Philepittidae; genus Neodrepanis; species Neodrepanis coruscans. The sequence continues at coordinate 14,498 of VYZS01000728.1, read as the reverse complement.
AGGGCATCAAAATCCTTCAGGCAGCTTTGAAAAAAATCTCGGTTGTTGGAGGTGTCCACCCAGCAGACTGCACTGAGGAACAGAACTACCCTGACAAGCCTTGCTATCAAGAGCAGAAGCCTTTGCAGCAGGCGAACCAAGCCCATGCTGAGAAGCTCAGACCATGGTGGGTAATTCTACTCTGTGCTGTTCTGTGTGGTGTGAGTACATCCAGACCCCTTCCAGTTCCACAGCTGGAGCTCCAGCTGAGCCACAGGGAGCTCTGCAAGGAGTAGTGCATGGGGTTTATCTTCAGGACATTAGGAACACATCACTGGTGGGAATTACAGTGCACCAAGAGTGAAGGCTCACAAAAATGTGAAGGCACCTGGGCTAGACTCCCAGTGCCCATCATGTTGGCAAACTGTCTTTCATTGTGATTGGTCATAAGAGATCACAAGGGTATCACAGCTCTCCTGGGCCAGCTGCCCCAGAGAAATGAGCTCTGTAGGCAAATTCCCCACTGCATGCACCAGTTTATGCTAAAAAATGACAATGGTGAAGACCACTGGTTGGGCAGGAGGAAAAAAAATCACAAATGAAAAAAATAAATCCCGCCTTTGCAGAACTGTTTTTTTGCTTCCAGCTTCAAGATACATGAGCACCTACTCAACCACTGAATGGGAGAAAAACCATCATGTAACTGGAAGGCAGGGAAGGAGGCAAGGGGGTTAAAAATAAATAAAAAGGTTTTATGGGATTATTTCAGAACTTATCGTGCAGAGCAGCGCGTTGTGTGAGACAGCTCATCGTGCAAGGTTTGGTTATATACATGACGTTAGCCTTGGAAAGGAGAGACTTCAGGGGCCCAGGTCAGCTATGCTTTCAGCTCAAGTCCCAAATATACTCTCATCATCTACACTGCCACTTGCAGCTTGGAATACTGGCAACCACAGTCCTGGTGGAATTGCCCAACTATAGCTCATGCGTACGCTCTGAGAAATGTCTGGCAATCTCTCTCCTCTTCCTGGAGAGGGAAGAAACACACTGGATAGACCCCAGCTCTGCCCTGGAGGTGAACCAGGAAGGCTCTTATAAAGGAAGCCACCTCTGAGAAAGGTCAGGGAGCAGGTGGGAGGTCTATAACGGAGACTTCATGTTCACTAAATTCTCTGCTGCTCTTGGTGACTAACTCTTTTGTCAGGTGCTGGCAATTCTCAGAATTGAAGAAAAGCAGAAATGTCGCCGCTAGATACAATGCCCAAGACAGTCAAGAGAAAGCCTCATCTTGAGCACAGTGAGTCTTGGATCAGGACCCTCCCACCTGTGCCTGAGAAGAGCGAAGCCAGGAATAACTCATTGTCTGTGTTCACTGTCAACCCTGCCCAACCTGTTTCAGCGAGCAATCCCACAGCACTGCGTAAAATAACTGGGACTAGTCAGAAGGCAGCTGTAACCATCTCCAGCACTGCTCAGCTGGCAAAGGGTTCCTGTCACTTCCCAACCTCTCAGGTTACTTGCTATTTTAAAGGCAAAAAACCTAGGGAAACAAGCTGGCAGACTGAGAACAGCCCACCCTGACAATGATCAACTTTAAGCACAAAGACAGGCACGTTTCACACACACAAAGGTGCTCTGACCCCATTTTCTGAGTGATTGCTTTGACCACCTGAAAAAAAGCACAGGGCAGTAGCACAGCTTCGTATTCCTGCAGTGGCTGAGAACCAAAACACTCTGCAGCTACTGCTCACAAGAAGAGAATATTCTCCTATTATTTTGAGGTGAGCAGAAACCTTTGAGATCACACAAATAATCAATGGCAGAGCTGGGAAAAGGACTCTGGAATCCCTAAGCACCTGGTATGGCACTGCTATCACTCTGCCCCTAGCAGAGCAACATTTCATCCCACGTTCCCCTACCAAAAGAAAATTATAACAACAATAACAAATAAAAATGCCATAAACTTAACTGATATTTTATTGAAACTTAACAAACCTGGCCATAAAATTGAGACTGGGAGGGAGGAAATAAAAATAAACAAACAGCCACAAACTCTAGTTCTGAAGAGCGACGGTGTCTTGGAAATCATGAGGAGCGCTGGAAATGTCACTTACAAGATATACACTGCTATTGGCAAGGGGTATTTTTACAATATATGTGCATATCTAAACGGTAAATATGTCTTGCTGCTGATGTGGATGCAAAGATAAATATGCGCATACCAATGGCCCCGCATGTATGGATGCATTTGTATCAGAGCTGTAATTGCAGAGCCCTTTGCGCCGTCGCGCTGCTGCTTCAGCACTCCACTGCCTGTGTACTCGCCATACCTGAAAATTACGACGGCCCAAAGTCTCAGAGACATGGCTACGAGGGGCTGAGGCATTCAGGTGGGAGAGGGGGCAGGGATGTGAAGAGCCTTGAAATTAAGACTCAGGTATCCTCCATGAAGACAAGTCAAATCCTTCCACTAGAGGAGGCCCGTTGTAAATCTAACCTGTCCCGCTGAAAGGCTCCATCCTGAACACACCACAGGTCTTGAGAGATGCTCATCTTTGAGCTTGTGAGCACAGGTGGAAAGAGTTCTGATCTTGGCATGGAAGTCCCTCAATGCCATTTTGTGTTGACAAAAATCTGCCAGAGAACCCAATTCAAGTTGCATCAAGAATAAACTAACAGGGTAATAGTGTTCATTGGAGCTGAAATCAAGCCAACCTCATCTGCTGCCTCATATCTCCGATCACCAATGAGAGAGAGACCCAGCACACAACTGCTGAGGCTGACTGGTCATGTCTACAAGACTCCTAACTTGAAGTCAACAGCAGTGACAAACACACATTGAGAGCACAGGATTTACTCCTCTTGTAACTTTCACTTGAGTTTCTGTCATGGCCAAAGGTGAGGGAAGAACATGGTGTACCATGTAGCTCCTGAGCTGGACAAAGCCACTGAGTTTGAAAGCAGGACCAAAACCCAGGGACGTTTGTTCTTTTTGACTTGCCAGCTCTCAAAACAGTGAGGCCATGATGAGAACAGTCTCTGATGGAGCAGTGCTCTCCTCTAGACAAGTGACTGCCTCTAATGAAGGAAGGCAGAGAAGATACAGCTGGAAGACCTGTACTTGATGAAGTATATTTCCAAACAGCAGCTTTTAAGAAAACAAGAGTGAGCAGGAAAAAAACACCAGGCTCGGGACAATTTTGGCTGCTCTGCATGGAAGATTTCACTGGATGTCATCACCTGTGTGTGGCCCTTAAGGACTCTGGTTGGCAAAAGGGTCTGCCCACATAAAATAGCTTTCATTTGCCATGTGGTTTTTGTGCTGAGATTGTCCAGGCAATCAAAGTGAGGATGGGGAGTTGTTAGCCCAAATGAGCCAGACATCTCAGCTTATTTGAACATCTGGCTGATAAAGCCCAACTGCGTGTATTCAGGATGAAAAGGTGTTTGACATTCAGGCCTGGGTGACTGAGGATGGGGGACCCTGCTTTGAACGTGCCAGATGGCCAGACAGATGCAATCCTTGCCCTTGTCAATGTGTGGCCAATCTCTTTGACTGACTGTAGCCATTCACTCATCTCCAGTAACATGGGCATCAATGCAGAGAACAGATGGGCCTGCATAGTCACCGTAGAAATGAATTTAGCTCCTGTCTCAGGTTCCATTGCATCCAGTTCCACCTCCTCTTCCAAAATCATGGCCCTCCAGGGACTACATTGCTGGTCATTTCTTTCTCATGACCTATCCTCTGCTTACTTTCTTTCTACATGCCCTACAATGTATTTAAACCAGAAGATCTGACAAATTCCCAGCAAATCCTATCTTTGTTCAGGCTCCTTCATCACCCAAAGTCTCATCCAATGGTTTGGGAACAGATAGAAGTTCATAGTTTAAAAGGAGAGACATCATCTGCCTTAGTCCTTCACCTCTTCATCCACTTCCATGGTCCTCCCTGGGGAATTCAACACATCTGGATGGCTCATGGTCCTGGATACCATCCTCCAAACCTTTCTCAGACACAGTATGTACAGGTGTGCTTCTTGCTGCTAGCACCTACAGAACAACCTGAAACAGATCACACGACTCCAGATGTCCTCAGGGTATGTCTTTGTCCCAAAATGTGACAATGCAGGAATGCTTGACTGAGCTGTTACGTCCTTACGGTTCAGCTTGGGATACCACTGTTGGGCAATTCTAGCTGTTTTCTCAGGAGAGGACTCAGAAGGATACCCAGGATCTCTGCCGGCTCACCCAGAGACCTGCAGTGCTGACATGGGGCCTCCCTGCTGCTCTTCCACTGTTGCAGGCTACAGGCAGGGTGGTGGGATCCAGGCCAGTTTAGAAACACTTTATTTCTAGCAGAAGAATGATCACCATGGCCTGTGAGCTCCTCTTGCACTGCTTTAGCACTGCTGACACATCAGGCATGTAAAAGGAGGTCAATGATTCTGGAGTGCAGAGAAGTGAGCCAGAAAGAAGACCCAGGAGCACAAGTTCTACCTGTTAATAACAGGACTATTCGTCCTTCCTTGAAAGTGCAGTGTTATCCAGGGATTATCTCAGCTGTTTACTGCAGGGTACTGGCCAATTTATCTCTGAAACAACCACGTTACTGCCTGTGGGGAAGGCGAAGAAACAGCCTCACAGTGGAGTGCTGTTTAAGTGGGCAGGCACTGGGGAAATGCTTATTCTCCTACATAAAGGCCAGATCCAAACCCACGTAAGTCATTTGAAGCTCTTCCCTTGCTATTCCAGACCTTTGGATCTGATTCCAGTGGAAGAAAGAGGAAAAGAACGGAAGCTGTGTCTCCTTGCTCCCATTGATGTGGGCTGCAGGAGACATCACAGGCAGCAGGCATCTCCCTCATCATGCACAATTCTGCCCTCTTCAGCTGAATTCCCTCCAGACTTTTCTACAGGGTGTTGTTAACATCAAAAGACCCCACCTGACCAGGTATTTTGAGTGAGTTCTTTGGAAAGAATGACATTTTTTAAACTGCAGCTAAATCTTCAGCAGTACAGACGATGGAAGGGGAACAAGAATCCCCAAATGAAAAAGAATCAAACAAAATTCCTGCAATTTGTCCCTGCAGAGTTCTGCAATATCCACCTGAGCCCTGAGAGCATCTCACCTGAGCCAGAGCAGGCAGCCCTGGGCAAGGAGGAGGTGGGAGAGATATGTCCCAGCAGCACTTCTGACTTGCAACATCTCTGCTCCTGGTGGCTCTGGGGGGCAGACACTTAGCAAGTAACACATCTCCTGGAAATTAAGGGGCTGTGTGTAGGGATTTCTCTCCACTGCCTGAAATAAGCCTTCTACCACTTGCTCTGTCCAAGTCATCCATGTGAGTCCCTTCAAGGTGTGGAGGAGCTCCCCAGGACAGAGCGATCAACCCCCACTTACACACTAGTTCATGGGTAATGGACTGCCTTTGCCTTCCTGCTGGGGGACTGGTTTGTGATATCAGCCAGACTCATGCCACTGGTTCCTCCCTTTGTTTGACCCCTGGCTCTTCACTTTCCAATCAAATCCTCCAGATCCGGGGATGCTTCTGGGATGTGACTCCTCTGATATCTGCACAGGCAGGGTTGAGCTCACTACAGAAGCAAGTCCTGACAGCAACCAGCACTTGCACAGTCTGCTTAACATACTGAGGCCCACTATCCTCTTTGCTCCCTTCTTTCCTCTTAGAACTCCACCTGGTAACAGGAGGCATCACACCCCGGGAAAGGGCACTGTGAGCGCACACCAAGCTCAAAGGCAGGAGAGTGGCACACTCCCACTCTCCCTCCCACCTCTAAAAAGGAAATAGGCACACAGGTATTTGCATGGATAACAAAGTATCAGACACCCATGAAGTTCACTTTTTCCCCCCCTTCAAACAAATCCCAATTTTCCATTGCTCTTGGGAGCAGAACCAGTCAACTACAGCCTGGATCATTTTTGGGTTGGCTGTCCTTGCAGCAGGCACCACACATGAACTAAGCATCGTTCTCTAGCAGAGGAGTTGAAATCTGGGCAAAGTGCTCTGTGCCTTTGACCCTCAAAACAAACAAATGGAAACCACAGCAAATGGGAAGGGTAGGGGGAAGGGAACAACCCATAAATTTCTCTGGGTTGCACTGACACAAAGGGAAAATAAAATTCACACAGAGCACACTCTTGCAGGTGATCCAGACACTGTCATGTAAGCAATCAAAGATAATCACAACAGAAAGAAAATCAAAGGATAAAAATTTACCCCAAACAACCCCTGAAATAGCATGAGTTAGGACATCCCAGAAATGCTGGGTTTTATCCATTAGGGTCACTCATGCTTTCAGCCCCAGTGAAATAAAAACATTATGCAACAACTTTTCCATTACTTTTCTCTCCCCCCAGAGTGCAAACAATACCAGCAATGTTTTTTTGACCACTTTTCTAGTTTTGTGTTTACCATCCATGCATATAACCCCCAACATAGCACCAGCAGTCACAAGGTTTGATCACATCCTTTTACCAACAAAAAACAGAAAAGGGAAAGAGGAAAAAAAGAGACAATAGGAGGGAAAAAAGAAAAGAAAGTACTTCTGATGACACAACCACACAAAACCCCTTTCTCCTTTTTATTTTTTTTAAAGACCACAAAAGTGAGCAAACCAGACCCAGAAAATAAATGCTGAAATAACAAAAAGGAGAAAACAAGAGAGAGACTAGAGGGAGGGGAGAGAACAAACAAAAAACCAAAAAAACCGAACACTAATGACCCAAAATAAAAGAAAAATAAAAACTAACCAGCTGAATTGGGAGTTGAGGGTGAATTAGCCTGGCTTCCATGGGCTGACACATTGGTAGCCGTGACAGCCGTTTTGGCAGCATAAATATTGGCTTCCTCTTGGAATTTACCTATGTTCTTCTTGTACCGGATTCTCTTATTTCCAAACCAGTTTGATACCTAGAGCAAGTTTAAGAGAAGACAAAGATGTTAATGTTTGTGGCTCTGGCAAGATCACCTGGGTGAGGAAGGTGGATTAGTTCAGGTTAAGCAGTGCATATTCTTTCCCCACACCCCAGTTTTCCTAGCCATGGAAGGAAGCACCTTCTACCCACGTGTGCCACACCAAGACCAGGAAAGGTGATGGAACCCCCTCAGGAGCACTTGATTTGTGTGGATCTGGTTCCTCTATAGATATAATGTCCACTAAGGGGATGTGATACTGCATGGGAACCACTACATCCAAGAAACAAGTGTGTCCCTCGGAAAGGGATGGGAGATGCTTCCATTGTGTTTGCCCAGAAGCCTGATGATAATGATAATCCTGTTCACTTGTGGGCACTATGTCACACTGAACTATTTCAGAGAAGACATGGGAAATATTCATCCTACAGGTTGGAAAGCAGCTCTCATCTTCTTCTTTGACAATGCTGAACACAGAGAATCAGGGGAATTCACACGTGCAGGTCTCTAAGCAGGAAACAACTTCCAGCCACTACTGACCTTCTTTGAGAAAGCTCATCAGGATGAAGAGAATTGACAAATGCCTGAGGATGCTGCAACTCTCCCAGAAGAGTTCCAACACTTCTAGAATTGCTTGGAGTTACAATCTTGAGCTACCAGATCAACCCTTTGGTGGGACTCCAGGGACGTTCTCTCTTTGCTTGCTGGTGAGCAAGTACATCAGTGCTCCCTCTTTCAAATGGACTGAACAAGCACCAAGGCAAAGAAGACAATAATGGACGTTCATCCTTGGAAGCCCATGACTTTTTCCTTATCCTAGGGAAATTGTTTGGGGCTTGGGTGTTGATAACCAAAATCCAGAAGCTTTTTTTTTTTTTGTGATGATTTCTCTCTGCACTGCCCCTAGAGCATTCAGCAGCTTCTACACAGAAACAGCTTCATCCACCTAAAATTTACCTGCTACTGAGCTGCAGGTATCCAACCCTGCACTGGTGCAGAGCAGGAAATCACAGGAAATCTGTGTCTGCAGAGACACAGATCAGCCAACCCAGATCTGGAAGTGAACACCTGGATGGCACCAGGAACAGTGCTGTTTGCAAGGAGCTCCATTCTACCTCTTGGTCTACCTTTCTCACTAATGACAATGTGTTCATTAATGATGTTCCCACTTGGCCATCTCCCTGCAACAGCTCTCTTCTAGCTTCAAATGCTGGAGCCAGTGGGTGAATTCTTGAGTGTCACAGGGCACAAAGATGGGTTACATGGCCACCACAATTAAAACTTCGTCTTAAAACTTGTGAAGCAAAGAACTTGCCTAGCCTGATCAGCCCTTTGAGTTCAGATAAACTCTGCTTGTGACTTGCACAGATTCATGTGACCCATGTTCCCAGCAAACCAAACCTGGATGTGTATTTGTTTCTGTTTTCTCCAGATGAAGAAGGGAGGGAGATCCTGAAGAGTAGCACAAAGCAGCCTTGATACAACACGGTCAAAAAACATCCGAGGTGCAGCATTTCTCCCGGGCATTTTGTCTTTGCAAGGGAAAAGTTGTAAGTGTGAACAGATGAATTAGAAGTGAGAGGGGAAGCATCAGGACAGCTGGAGCTTTACTTAAGCCAATATGTGCTGTTTCTTGTAGGTAACGCTAGGAAGATCCAACGTTTGGGTCTTCTGGCCCAGGGGAGGCAATTGGAGTCACTCAGCAGGCCTTCAGCATGGTGATGACACCTACCCTTGGATGCTGCTGCTCCTGCTGAAGGCAAACATGCTCTCACAAGGACACCAGATGCTACTGCTGTCTTCAGTTTACTCAAGCAACAAGCAGGCACATGCCTGGGCCTGGGAAGCAGCCCAAGACAGGGAATGCAACGGGAGCCTAGAGGGACTGCTAGACTCACATGAAGACAAGACTACCAGAGGCCACACAGATTGGCTCTCAGTCACACATATCACTCCAAAGAGGGAGGAAATAAAGAAGGGTAGGCCTGAGCAACACACAGCTGAAGACTTCAAAGACTGACTGCGCTCTTCACAAATCCCAGCAGCTCCCAGGTCACAGGTAGAGACACCAGGAACTATGTGGCTGCCTTGCACGTATGGAAATAGTTCACTTTGTCTTTACTGACCAACCTTTTTGAATGACTAGCAAGTCAGGGAGATGTCATGTTCTGTAGCACAAAAGTAATGACAGAGAGACAACCCTGAGAAAGCCCACCCTCCTTGAGCACAAACCATAACCCTTAACCTGTCTGATTCAGATCCTTCCCACCAGGATCTGTCCTTTCTACCTTACTGAGCAAAATCTGCACAACTCTTCCTATTGTTTTTAATCCCTTGGCTTCAAGAATGGACTTTCAGATCAAACAAGCTCTTCTTGCCAACAAGCCAAGCACTAACCCCTTGAGAAGACTTTTCCTCTCTGGGTGGAACCACAGAGAGTTTCTGTGCTGTGAACACCTTAGCTGCACACAGAGCCATCTCTCCATGAAGATTTCATCCCTTCTAAATCCTCTCCCAGACTCCCCTTTTCCAGGCATGGCTTCAATCTACAAGTGCCATCTGCACTCCTATCCACTTTCACTAACTTGCACTAAACTTATTTAGTAATTAAATGCTCTACACTGGACATGACTGACTCATCCGAGGTCCGGAATGCCCTTCACCATTCTGGGTTCCCATTTGTACAGATCTCTCTCACCTGTGAGACTGTGATGCCGCATTTCTTGGCTAGCTCTTCTTTGGCTTCCTCACTGGGGTAAGGGTTGCTGAGATGGGAATAGAAATACTCATTCAGGATTTCTGTAGCCTGTTTGTTGAAGTTTCGTCTCTTCCGCCTTCACATGAAGAAAGAGGGGGAAAAAGAAGGAAAAGGGAATTAGTGCCAGGGATCCAGAAATAGGAACACAATTTTAGATATTCTGACTTTCCCATCTCCCTCCCTCCTTCCCCTGCTCTTAGGAACATGGGGTGCAATAAACTCATGGTCAGGAAGCGTCTCATCTGCACCTTGCTGGTGACTCCTCTCTCAGCACCTTTCAAAGCAAGTAATTTTCCATCTCAAATCATCACTGTATCCTCCAGCTCACAGAAGAGTCTGAAAACTGGCATTCTGCTCCTCCAACTGGGAAGGTGACTCCAGACACCTGGCTGTCGTGGCCAAAGACATCACTGCAACTCTGCAAAGCTCTGTGCTGAGGAAGCAGCCCTGAATATATCCTTGGGGAAGTCTGTTCCATTTACACATAGGCATTACCTGTCTGCCATCTCTTTCCTTGTACCCCCAGTGTAGCTGCCTCTCCTCCCTGTTGCAAGCTGAAGCCCAAGCCTCAGTCTGCACGTAACTAGCTTGGGAAATGAAATAATTTTACAGCAAATTGAAAATCTGAGACAATGGAAGCAGTAGGAAAAGAGTAGGAATCTAGAGGGGATAGGATGGCCTGGAGGATGAGCTTTTATCCCTAACTGAAGTGCACATTTTCAGCACAGAGCTTTGTTGCAATATGGCACAGAATTTCCTTCTGCCACACCAAAATCAAGATGTGCAATTCTCACGGCAGAGCTGGGAGCCTCCCTGAGACAGAGGCTGTATGTCTGGAATTGCTGCCCCCTCCCCTGCTAAACCACAGACAACTAAGGGATAAGGAAGGTAAATAGCCTCTGTGGCTCAAGACCAGAAAAAATGGTCCTTCAGATGGACCAGAATTCACTTCAGAACCAGAAAAACCCACCTCTCCCAGACCTGAACAACTCTGCGTGGTGGTGTGAGCAGAAAGGTTTGGTGGGATGAACTCACCGTGCGTCCAGAAATCGGGAGCGCAAGATCATGACGGCTTCACACGTGCTTTGCTTCAACTGCATCTGGATGGAGCTGAACTTGCGGTGGATGATGCTCACCATCCGCTCAATCTCCTTCGGCGAGATAGGTCGGGTCCGGCTCTGCTCACGCAGCAGGTTCATCACGTGGGTGGTGAATTCGTTGCATGCCTGGGATGGCAAGAAAAGCAAAAGAAACCCCAGGATCGGAAGGTCATTCGATGGTGTCGAGGACAGGGAAGAGACAGCACTGATAAGGAAGGAGACACGAGGGGAGGTCTTAATGGCTGGGGCTTTTCAGGGCAGACCCAGACCAAGAGTGTGCTGGCACTTGGGAGGAGAGAGAAATTTCTCTTGTCTGCCAAGCAGAGATCATGAAATTCCCAACAAACATGCTGGGAAAGGCAGGAGCCTTTGCTCTGAGGGGGATCATGGATGCAGCTAAGGCAGGTGAAGCCCTAGGACTCATATAAAGCATGGAGAAGTCCCAGCCACTGTTTTTCTGGTTGAAACTGGAGAAGCCATAGATGTACACGAGGAAGACCATGAACCTTTTGACCCACTGTCCCTCCACCTACAGCCCCACCACGTGTCCTGCTGAGACCCCTGTGCTTAATAGGAGCAGATCCCAGAGAGACACAGCCTTGCTCCACACTCTTGGCACATCAGATAAGATGTAAATAATGATAATTAAAGCCTGACTGAGTCAGGAGCCTTGACAAGGAAAGGCAAGCAGGTAACAATCCCAACTAGTTTGCTGTTGGTACAGCACTATCCTGCTGCTCCTGCTGTCCCCATGCTGTGCCGCGAGGACAGGGCAGCAAGAGGAGCCAGAGGAAGAAGGAGGGATTTTGAGGCCAGATAAAGGCCACTTCCTTGCCCTCTCTTTCATCCCCACAAGCACCTCATGGGCACAACAAGATACTACGATTCCCAGAACCAAGCTCCAAAACCAGGTTGAGAACAGCACTTGCGGACACTGATGGCTGGAGAAGTCTTTGGTGCTCCTGGGACATGGGCAGCTGCTCTAGGGGCAGTTCCCACCCCAAGATGAGGAAAAAGGGGCCAGCAGAGGAAAGAAGTACCGGCTTAGTGGATGAGTGACATGGGTTTGACTTACAATGCCTCACCCTACCCTTCCAAGCTGAGTCCTCATCACAGCCCATATCCAACAAGGAGACATCCCTGAGGCCAGCAGAGCCCCTCCAACTGCCCAGCTTCCCATCTCCTGGGATGAGTACTGGCTATGAGAGCTCTCAGCTGCACATCTCTTTGCTCCCAGACACCCAAGCAACTTCAGATCAACTTCTCTTGGTGTGAAATAAAGAGTACTAAAGGCGATACCACCATTGAGTGCTGGGTTGTCCCAGCAGCAGCAGACACTGAGAAACTGTTGAGCTCCCAGCAGTGGGACTGGAGAAAGGGAGATTGAGGTTCAGAAACCCTGAGCCCTGGTTTTGCAGCACTGAAGGTGATGATACCGTAGATGTGGACCAGCACAGCCATTTGCAAAGCAACTTGATGGAAAAGCCAACCCTGCCAATGGGTTGTAAGGACCAAAACTGTGGCCCATCTCACCCTGCAGAGCTGGGTAAAGGCTTCTCTCACATGGGTGGCCCTTTGGGGAGCAAAAATGATGCAAACTCAGAATCAGAAAAGCAAACAAACAAAACTTCAGCCCAAAGGAGGAAGAAGCAGAAGGTTCGTCCCTAAAACCTGTCCCTGTCTGTGCCAAGGGTCTCCTTGGACTTGGGCAGCAGAGGACATGAGGTCTCTCTCTCCCTCTTCAGCCTGGGGCCTGAAAGATGAGCGCTGATGTGCTCTCCACTCTCACCCATGTGAGATGGCCGAGGCTCCCTCTTGTCACACAATCCTGTCTCTGTGCCTCAAGGGAGTGACAGCGAGTGCCACCAAAGGTCATCCTTTTAAACACTCTTCTGCCCACTCCCTGCCTCCTCTAATGCTCTGCCAAAATGCCTCTCATGGTGTGACGGCGCTTGGCTTCTCCAACATCAGAGCCCTGCCTGGTCACCCTGACTCCAGCTCCAACCCAGAGGCACCCATCTAATGTACCTCAGCTTGGCCAATGTGGCACCTGAAGGGGTGAGACATCCCTCAGCCCCACCACACATTCAGTTAGCCAGGTAAAATGGGGGTTTTTACTGTCTCTAAACCAAAGACCCAAAACCCCACCAGGCTACTGGCTGTGCAGCCCATCCTGCACTCAAGAAGGAGGGATGCCTTCTTGCTCACACTCCATAAACCACATTTGGTTCTTCTCTGTGTAGAACCAAAAGAGCAGTGGTGAAGATAGGTCTGCAAAACATCTGGAAATATTTAAAAGGAATTGGTTTTGAGCACTGGTCTGTGAAGATCTTCATGTAATTGTCAGTGTCACCAAAACAGCTGTGTTTATGAACCGAATAGTTTTTCTTTTGCCTTTTTAAGAATAATTTTCCACAAGAAAAAAAGATATTTTTTTTTAATTGGAAAAAGAGCTTTTCAAGCAGAAAATATATTCAAGGAAGACTTTGATTGAAGTCTTGCTTGAAAAACTGTTGTCACCAAGGCCAGCAGGCTGAAGAGGGCTCCTCCTTCACAGGGCAAATTTTGGGCAAGACACTGGGAGAGGAGTGAAAAGTGAAAATCCACGGGGCAATCCATGCTGAGCATATTCTCATGCCACACCCCAGAATAAAACCCCAATGCTACAAACCCTAAAAAAAGCCTGTTTTTACTCCAATATCCAGATGCATTTGCCCATACACTCCTAACAATAGGTGTCAGTAGCGATCCAGGCTGTGCTCATCCACGCCGCCGTGCCGGCACCGAACGGCAGCTCTCCCGCTCTGGTTCCAGCTCCCACCATCCCATAATGACCATCCCTCCACCGTGAAGGAGCCTGTTACCTGCTCGTACTTCTCCAGCTCCGTGTGGTAGATCTGTCGGATCTGGGAGAGTTTGGCTCTGTAGTCAGAGTGCTCCACTGAGTTGTCAGAGCCGGCTCCTCCCGAGGCAGCAGCAGCAGCAGCAGCGGCAGCGGAGCCGCCTCCTTTTTCGGGGCCCGCTACCCCCTCGGCCAGGAGCATGTTGTCTAATCTCATCAGCTGGGGGTCCGTGGGCTCCTCTTCCTGTGCTCCCCGGATACTCAGCACTACAGGAGACAAAAAAAAAAGGAGAGGGAAATCTGAGCTGTGCAGGTTAATTCAGAGAAAGGAATACTCATCCAGAGTTGGACTGACCCCACCAACAGGGCTTTTCTTCCTTTCCAAAAGGTACCCTAACAGGCAGTCTGCATCCTGGTGCTCCAAGTACTCATCACCAAGTGCAGCTACTTGGTTCTCCAGGGACACTCCAGCTCCCTGCTTCCTTCCCTACCTCTTCCCCTTCTTCCTGCAGGAAAGAAGTAGGGCAGAACTTGAGCTAACCCAGAAAGCCACACATTCTGCTCAAATAGGCAGCAAACTTAGCAACACCAACCAAAAACCAAATAAATGTACCCGTTCTTGCTGCCAGAAGGGATAGGGACAATATCCCGACTCAGGCATGGGATGGAAAGTTAGGAGACTCCAGCCCTGATCTCATCTTGCTCAGGGATCTTCTTATGTCACCCAACATGTCATTTACATCAAACCCAGATGGCAGAGAAAGACACACAGAGCCCAGGGCTGACGGTGCCTAGGTTTTTTTCTCTTTAAATACAGACAGAGAAGGCTGGAAGGCCATGCTTTTAGCCACACAGTGGGAACACATGCAAAAAAAAAAAAA
>VYZS01000725.1:0-25802 GCA_013400695.1 Neodrepanis coruscans | reverse complement strand
CTGTCCCACGGAAGGGAAGAAGGAGAAAAAGAAAAACACAAGGGAAAAAAAAAAAAAAGAAAAACGAAAAAAACAACCCTAGAAAAAAGAACAGGGTGAGAGTTGTCAGTGCCCGCAAGCACTCGCAGGAATAATAGCAATAATCACTGTCATCCGTAAGAGGCTCTTTCGCCAGGTTCTGCCTCTCCCCCTCCCTCTCTCCCCTCGCCTTGCTGTCTGAGTCACTGGATCTGAGTCACACTCCTGTTCTATTCCTGTACCCTTCCCTTCAGCTGGGGATGTAGATTTGTTTTGGCTGGAACGATCTGGGCACAGGAGGGACCATCTGCTGCTAGTTCTTGCTTGCTTTGCTCTTGTTTCTTTCCCAGAGAAGGGAAGTGAGTGCTGCCATTGCAATAATTCAGAGGGAGCATGCTGGGAACATACACCCCTTACTGGACAGCCAAGGACTGCCATTTGTCATCTGAAGGCTTGTTATCCATGGCTGACCCTGAGCGGTCATCTCCACGTGTTTAAGCAAGCAACTCTGACAAAATCACTTCCCTGCATATCAGCTCTTCCCAAGGAAGGTGTTTTTCCTTTGGTCAAACCCCAAACTATTTCTGAGGGCACTGCAAAGCAGTGGTGGAACATGGGGTAGTTAGTACAACCTGCACATTACTATGAGGAAGGAGAGGCGCACAAAACAACCTGACAGCATGCAGGGACTTGCTGTTAGTATGTGCGGTGAATGTTGTGATGGAAGAAGTGCTCTCTTCTAGTTTTCCTATCAGGAGCAGCAGCCAGTCCGCTTGCACACCCTGTCTTTTGTTGTAATACTAGTAATTGGCAGTGGTGAGGAAATGCAAATGATTTAATGCCTAATCCACCACAATCAGTGTCTTGGCTGATTCCTGCATCCACATCCTGAATAGGAAAGTCAGCAGAGTAAAGGTGTGTGAGAGAAAAATTCACAGAAGAGCTGAACTAATGATTGATTGGAAGATGGGGCTGAATGAGCAAGAGCAAAGGTCTGGTAGAGAGCAAAGTCACACAACAGGCATATGAAGGAGTCACAAGACCATTAAGTGGCCCTGTCTCTGAGGCATCTCTCTGGAGGGAATCTTTGAAGGATGCAACAGTTGCTCAGCAGTCTCCAAAGGAGAGGTGTTCCTGTGAGCTCTGCCCAAGCATTCCAGAATGGAGGCCTCGGGATGAAGAGTTGCCTTTGGAAAGCTTAATCCCAATGCTGTGCAGCAAACCCCAGTATTTGCCAGACCTGTTTATGGGAGAGGCAAGAGAAGGAGTTGCTTCATGCCTGAAAGAGAATGTAGCTGGTCATTCAACAAGAAAACCTGAATCCTGCTCCCTCTGGAAAGCCAAGCAAACATCAAATTAACATTATACTTTTAATTTACTTTTCATGGGGCTTGTGAACTTAACCTAAACTCAAAAAAATCCAGAAGCACTCCGTAGTGAGTGGTTCTACAAGCCCTGAAGACACATCCATCTCCAATGATACCTTTCTCATTCTCATTCCTCATTGTCCCGCCTGAAAAATTTAGATGGAATTTCCCAGAATCTGAGTTTTAAAATGCTTTAAGTAGCCCATTCTGGAATGGGGAGTACTCAAATGCCTGATGATCAGGGAGCCCTCTGCAGCAGATCATGCTGATGTCATATCCTCTGAAGATCAGGGCTGTCAGGCAAATTGATTCTCTGAAGAGTGATCTTAGCTCTACTTTCAGACACTGGCAGCTCTCTTTGTGATAAGGATACTCCAAAACCAGTTTGGTGTTTGTGGCATTTCTCAGAGAGGCTGAATGTCAGCACATGCAAAACCACCATCTCCACTGGTCCATGTGTCACATCGGCATCTAAGGCACTTGTAACATTAGTGTCCTTATTGCAGAGGGAAATCAAATTACCAAAAGGATCTGATTAAAAAGGTCTGGGCCAAATTCTCTGCGGGTGCAGAATGGCTGCGTCATTCTTAATGGTGCTGTGAGAACGTGATTTACCCTCCCCACAAGTGATGGCTAGACACTCACATCACACTTCCACCCAAGCTAACTCTAATTTACTCTGGGTTTGAGTCATCTGGCCAGCCAGTGACAAGATGCTTCATCTTTGAATGGCTGAGACAGGCACCTGGTTGTTAAGGGTGATCTTGCAGGTGTGCCCCAGCAAGGACCCCTGACTCTGAGGGCTGTGAACATAAGCCACCAAAAGATGGTCCCTGCCTCAAAAACCTTGCAGTGCATGCAAATGCCAATGCAGGTGCTTCCTGACTTCTTTAGGGGCTGGACACCAGTTACAGCAAAGAGCGGGGCAGCCTGGCAGAAGAAGTTCATAGGAGAGACAGGTTAATTTTGCTTTCCTCTTTCTGTGGTTAAGTTTTATTATTGTCAATGCTTTTATTTAATTCGAGATCCTGCAAAACCACCTGGTCTACAAAGAGGCTTCTGTCTCACCTTACCACTGCCTGCTGATCCCATATCTGCTTCCAGTATGACCTTCTCCCAGCAGAAAACCTCTAATCCCACAGTGCTTCTGGGACTGACTGTGCCAAGTTGCCCTTCAAGATCAACCAGTTTGTTCCAGCTGATTGTTTTAACTCAGATAAATTTTTCTGTTTTCCGCAGCCTTTTCTGAGGGAATTCTCTAAAAGAGATAATGCAATGCACAACACTTGAACTCTGGTTTTGCCCAAATACATTTGAGATGGCCACCCATTGCAGCTGTGCTCACTCCGAGACATGAAGGGGGGGTTGAGACCTATGCCAATTGAAAAAAGCACATTCGTTTCTGTTGTGATCAAGTTCCTCCTCTTTGCACAGGATGTTTTCTGTGTGCTCTCCACTGTGAATTATTTAGCAGGAAGGTCACTCAATTCCTTCCAAAGATACAAGAGAAACCGAAGACCAGTCTAGGGTCTTTGGCAAAATTGCTTTCCCCTTAATGTTCCTTTCTTCGTTTTTTTTTTTTTCTTTTGACCTATCTCGTCTGTCCATCAGATTTTACCCTTTCCAAACCTCCAAAACATGAGGCTCATCACAATCCGCCCAAGGCAAAGCTTGAGCAGAGACAGCTGAACTTTGCCAGCCTGCATTTTTGATCTAATATGACTTTTGACTCTAAGAGTGACATCCTCCCCATGTCTCCTTTTTCTAGGCATGCTTCAGGACACCCTGGAATTGCAGTACATGCCAGCCAGTGAGATTTACAGCTCAGCAAGTTTAACCTTAGATTCTTTGAATAACGTGCACATGTCTTGCTAAAACTGGTGCATTCAGTGAAGGCTTGACATATTATCTTATGCAGCTGTATTAAAAAAAACCCCTTGTTCCTTTAACCACAATAGCCCAGGCATACATTATAGCTCTAACCACATGTCATAGCCCAGTGCTGTCCCTTAACTGTAAACCTCCCATCTGCAAATGTGCTGTGTCTTCAGGGTTAGGTTTGTCTCTGGCTAAGATAACTTAAACAGCAAATGTAGGATAGGAGAATAATGCATGGATTGCAGAGGTAGAGAGGTCCAGGCACTTAGCAACAGCCAATCTGCCCTGAATTGCCTTCAGAATTTGCCAGATAAGACACATGTTGACTAGAAAATGTGTATTGCTACTGCTGGCCTTAGCTGACCAAGTGTAAAATGTACCGCCTACTTTCTTCTTTGCTGAGCTCTGATAGCCTCACTGGAAAGGGCTCATCCTGGCAAAAGGCAGTGCTTTTTGCCAGGACTTTGTCTGCCTATAGACAGTCATGATATTTTGATGTCCTAAATGATGGGAGGAAGGAGATCCTCTGAGAAAAAGTCACATTATTTCTGTACCCTTCAAAACCCAGCCCTGTCTCAGCAAGGCAGAACTCAACAGAGAATCCACAGTCATGAGGCATTTACAAAATGTGTGTGAATCATCCAGTTTGCACAAACATTTGCACATCAAGAGTGATAACTTGCAGGATCCGCCTGATCCATAAGAGCAGACATAGAGATCTGTGCCCCGCACAAATCTTTTACAACTGAGGCTAAGGCATTTCCCCAGAATGGCACACTACATTGCTCCTGGTGTATGCACCTATCCTGTGCACCTTGACAAAATCTGATGAGCAAAATGAGTTTGAGACTCTGTGAAGCCCAAAGAGAGGCTCAGACTTGAGGACATAGAACGAAGCCCAGAGGCAGCTCTGTCATATTCCTATCAGGTTCCTGACATTTCCTAGCTCCTCATCCAAAGCAAAGAAGAGTTTATCCTGATGCTTTGCCATCTGATGCACATTAAGAGGAGAAATTCAATACCAGTGTTCCTCTGGACTTGCACAAGATGCTCAGGATTTTATGCTATAGCACTTGTTATTTCATCCATCCAAAGAACAGCCAGCAAAGTGACTGGAATTTATTAAAATAAAATTAAAAAATAACAAGAAGTTTTTAGAACAGCCAGGATGAAGATGAATACACTTGAAAACCTTGGACAGTGTGAGTTGTATCCATAGCCTTGGAACAGCAAGGAATCAGGAGGAACTCCTCCAATGAGACACGGTGATAACAACCTGATGCAATTCAGCTTTAAGGCAGGACCAATGCTTGGGGATCGGCAAAACCAGACCCTTTGTTTCTGAGTGATGACAGCTCTGAAGTTTTAATATTTGTAGAGAGATGTTTTCGCCAAATATGATACACAGTGATTAAAATAATGAGCTGGAACAAGCTGAAGCTATAATTGCTCCTTTTCCTCCCCTCCCCTGAGTTGGTCTGAGTGCTTCGTTAACTATCTTCATGAACCAATCAAGAGTTGGCTAAATCAGGGAAGGAACAAACAAACCCTGGGAGACATGCCTACAAGAAAAAGCATAATCTGGACACTGAGCTTTGAAGGCAAGCTGTATAATGAGAGTTGACTATATCTCAAAATCCATGTTAGCTTGAATGAACTTATGTAATAAACATTTATCACAGAACATATGTCACTGAGCACCTGCCAGACTTCAGGAGTAGAGCCAACGCAGCTTGAATCGTATATGTATTAAAAAAAAAAAAAAAGCAAAAAAACCCCCCAACTTGGCGACAGGAGGCTGGCAGACGCTTTTACTAGAAAAATCAGAAGTGATTTTGAGAGGAGCAGAAATTTCCTGAAACCTCTCTCACTCCATGTGGGAATATCACACTCGGAAAAAGCAAGAGGCTGATTAATCTGTGTGGAGTGGAGGGAGCAGGATGAGCTCCTCCGCTCAACCCCTCTGGAGCTTGTCCCTGCATCCCCACTGCTCCTCTGCATGTGCTGCTGCTTGTGGATGGGATGAGCTATGGGGAGCCACACACGGAGCATAGGAAGGGGGCTCATGCTTGGCTCTGCTCAGTCAAAGAGGCAGGACTGGACAGTGCAGGGTAGCTGCTGGAAAAACAGCAAGCACAGGGCTGAGTAGGGATGGAAGGTGAATTTATGGCTGTGTGAAGGGCACCAGCAAGAGAGGAGCAAAGCTACTGAAGGGTGGGTAGGGAGGGGGAAGTTAACACCAAAATCAAGCAGAAGGAGGTGGTTGAAGGATGAACAGAGACTCCGAGTGGGAAGGGAATTCAGAGAAGCAGTGTTCAGTAGAAATCACAGCACCAGGAAGATAGGGCAAGAGAGGATAGGCTTGGGCAGGGTAGTACGAACCTATTCTGGTATTTTCTTTCTGGGCCAGTGATCCCAGAGGACCAGATGCAAAACAGGAAGGTGCCAGGAACAGGAAGTTTTTCTATCTGATGCAATAATGAGGACTGGGGCAAGCTGAAAAAGTCTGTGCCAGGTATAAATCGCTAAACTTTGGACATAGGTTGGGTGTGAGAATCTAGAGAGAGAGAGAGGTGAAACAGTGGTAACAGAGGTGTGTGAGAGAAGGGGAAGGGGATTGCCTTGCTTTGTCATTGATGGACATGCCTGCTTCATCCAGAGCTACTCCATATATGCTCTCTCAGGCACCCACAGTGGGGCACCTGTGACAGCTAAGTCACTGCTGGAGGTGACAGACCTTGTTTCCCTGCAGCAGTATTAACTCAGGCCATACAGTGCTTGTGGACTATGTGTCAGCAGCACTGATGCAGGCGTGGGTATCTCTGAAGGGCAGTGCCTGTGCACTGAAGCCAGTCCCTGAATTTCCTGTCTGTTTTATCACACTTGCAAACTGATGGTAAAACCCGGCCCTGGGGAGCAGGTTCTCCGGGAAAGAGAGCAAGATTTGCCTTTGCAGCAGATATTCTCATAGGTTTGGGGTTGGTTTTTTTTAACTTTTTATGGGCTCTTCCTGGCATGTGGCTTCAAGCCTGATGAATTCTGTAGAGCTATCTCAGGTTGAGGCTGCCCCAGGAAATAAGCATAGGAGAAGTCCCCAGAAAGCTGATACTCTTTAAAGATCCATCTAAGGTTGGAGAGGAGGGAATAAAGAGGTCAGCTGGTCAGACTGTCCAAACTACACCTGAGCAAATCCAAACTCCCCTTCCCTCTTGCTATCTAACTTCAAAATTTCTCTGACTGCCATTATCATTGTATCTGAGCACCATAGGTTTTTTCAGTGCTTTTATCATGGCTTTTCCCTGTTGCAGCTATCCTTGCTTTCCCCTGAAGCTATAAATGAGAAGCAAAGCCTTGGGAAAGATGAACAGCTGATTCCCAATTGACCCCTTGGGCTGCTAACCCTAACTGAATTGACTGGGGTCTTGCCACCTATTAACTAACCATCTGCTCTGTGTTTGGGCTAGAACCAAGGGTTCATGGACAGCCCAGCACATGCTTTGTGGGATTTTTTCTGGTGCCATTCATTTTGATGGTTCTACAGTGAGTTAGACCAGTATGGGATTAGACCCACTAAGTGCAAGACTGGAAGGAAGCAAGAGGGAGGAGAGAGAAGAAAGATGGGACGCTGAGCTAACAGGAATGTGAGGAAGAGTAAGTGAGGGCAGTGTTGATGTGTTCCAGTGAGCTGATGGTTGTTCAGAGAAGCCCATGGCTGAACAGCCTGACTTAGATACTCAAGGCATGCATGCCACTCGTTCACCCCCCCAAACGGCTAATCCCAGCTGCTCCATGGGAAGACAACAGCCTATCTGGACAAAAAACCCTCACTAACCACCTGATGGTACAATAGTAAAGACAAATGATTCACTGTTATTGCAACTCTCTCTGCTGCACTGAACCCACAGGCTTTCATTAAAACTCATCCAAGCTGCCTGTGCCACAAGCGTGCAGTACTTACCGGGGTCACAGCTTGCTTGCTTGGTCTTCAGCTGGCCACAGCCTCCAGTTTGTGTCCTAAAGTCACACCACTTGGGGTTTTCACTTGATTTTTTAGTCCCTTCTCAGTGAAAATACATATGCTGATACTGTCAGGTTGTCAGATTCTGACCTGTATCTCACCACAGGAATTGCTTCGATAGAACTCTGCTAAAGCAGAACAGTGATGATTCATGGTTGTGCATTTCTTCCAGAAGTGTTGCATGTAGGCTAAGATTACAATAGATCTAGCACTGGTACCTGCTTAGATTCAGGGTCTTTTGTATTTGAAAATCAGGTTTTTTAAAAAGAGTCTTGTTGATGATTTGTGGAGGAAAATCATCTTCAAACAACAAAAAATAGACGGTGCAGAGAGGGAGGTTTTGTTAGAGAAAAGTTCAAGAGACACTCTTCTCTTTCCCTCTCCTCATCTGCTAAAAACTGTTGTTCTCCTCTGCTGTCCCCCAGCCCCATTTTTGGATGAAGAATGGCCATTTTAAGTAGCCAAAACTAAACAGAAGTTTAGCTTCCCAGGTGGGAGCTGGGTTTCTTCAGGAGGGAGCTGACATGGTTGCCCAATAGCCCCTTCCAGCTTGTTTTAACATTTCTGGAAGTGGGTGATTAAAGGGCAAAGCTTCTCTTTCTGTGGTGCTGCACCATTTGGAATATGCTTTACTCATCTGGCTAACCATAACCTACATTGCGAGAATTAATGAGTCAACATTTCTTTCTTCACACGACAGCGACTGGCTGGTGGTGGCTGGAAATAGGTAAGGTGCTCAGGCAGGAGGGCAATGGCACCCACACAGACACCCTCAGGGCTGACTCCACACTCCTACCACCCTGAGGAGTCTCCACTGGGGGTGGCCGATGTGGGATGGACACAGCTCATCCACCAGTTGTGACAAAAACACCCGACCCATCAGACTGTCAGGGAAAGAAAGAGGCATGAAAGCAAGAGGAAGTGGAAAAGATCAAGGTGAGAGTGTAAGACAACAAGCTCACCACCGGAAAACAATAAAAATAAAAATGCTCAGAAATAGCATAACTGACATGCAAAGGAGATCAAAACAGGTCCTCAAAATATCTCTTGGGGAGTGGGGGTGGACAGGATAGTGTGTCTATGATGGACACTATGGTGCAGCCAGAGGATGTGCTGCATGTGGTGGGCGAGCGTTGGCCATCTTGTGGGCACCTCCACATCCTGCCTGACTACCCAGATTCTGACCTACAGGTCTCTAGAGGGTTTGGTCTCCTGGGAGAGGAACAGCGCTTCATGCCTTCCCCAGGGCAGAAGAGCTCACCAGATGCTGCTGACATCTCTGAGCCAAGGGTGGTATAGGGGTTTTGTTGGGGATCACGTGTTATTCCAGTTTGGTCCATCTCTGTTTGCCCAACAATTCTCCTGGAGCAAAGAAAAAACCTGGGTCCTGTTCCACTTGCTCCACCATAAATTCAGAATATGTCCGGTTCACATCAACAAACGGACTGGGAAGATGGGAAAGGAGAACTCTGTTGTTCAGGAGTTGCTTTATGGGAAAGGAAAATTTCTTTCAATTTACCTTCATGAGAGTTCTAAACTCTTAAACTACTGAGGCATTAGACATGCTTTGACCTTTAAGCAAAGGTAAGGCTCACAAAGTCAGCATTGTTTTGCAGTAGGTTGCTTCTCTGAGCAAACTAAAGACTTACTGTGCTGCATCCTAGACATGTTTAAGACTGCTGTGAACATAGCACCAGGAAGCAGAACAGTGTCCTATGGGTCCATCCCGGCTCTGCTTTTGCCCAGCAATGTGACCAGTAGCATTCAACCAGCTCTGCTGCCTATCTCTGAGGACATTCAGCCTCCTGAAGCTCTAATCACAACCTAGACATCACAGCTGAGGTACTTTCCCACCACAGGTCCAGAATAACATCTTTCACTCCTGGCACAGTGAAAAACACAACAGAGAAATCACTCCAAGTATTGTAAGATCTCCAGAGGAGTCCTTTGGGCTAATCTGCCCAAACTTGCAAGACCTAGTCGCAGGCTTGCGGCTGTTCTGGCAGCTTTCCAGCTCCCTGTGAATCAGGGAACACTGTGACTGCCACTCAAGGACAGCAGACTGTTTAAACATAATACCATATTCCCATCTGGTGCACTGAAATGCATGGATGCCCATGGATGTGTTAGCCTTCATTCCCTCTGTAACAGAGCATGTGATACAGTTTTCTCCAAGGAGAAGCGGGGTGAATGAACAGAGTCAGAGAATATCATTGTGTTTCTTGAAGGTGTAAAAGGTAGGCCTATACACCAAACATTAATTATTATAGCAGATTTCTGTGCGTTATCTGAGCTAGGATCATAGCAACCGAAGGACTACCTGCCTGAGCTGGGCCAAATGACAATTGCATTTGGCAACTGGTTACAAAACTCATGGGGACAAAATACTGAGGAACATGGGTCTTGTCTGGGCTGTGGTCCACTTTGACTGGCAGCAGGAACCTTCTGTGGTTCCAGAGCTGGGGGGAGAATTTATCCTCAGGCAAAGCTGGCTCATCTCCTTTAAACAGCTAGCCAAAAATGGCCTGTTGACCACCCTGGTACTGCAAAGACACAGACCACATCAGGATTTTGATAAAAGGAAACACCAGATACTGGCTTTAATTTTGTTGCCCTGGGTGATGAAATGTGGGAGCTGGCCACGGACTACTCTTGCTCCTTGAATAACAAAAATAGCAGTCACATGCTCCTAAGTGTGAAAGGACAACATTTTTTTTAAATTTCATGGTTTCGAAATTATGCTCATGTGTTGAAGGAAGTTTAAAAAAGGTTTAATTAAATGCCTCAATCTAGATTTAGATGTTCTCACTGCTAGTTTTGAAGCTTTGAGCTGTTAGTCATTAGTACTCATCTCAGGTAACTTCCACCACCCTCAGCCCCTCACCTGACGCATGAACACACTTGAGAAAGATTGCTGATATCCTCTCTGAAAACTAATGAAATCACAGTGTGATATTTTGATTTCAAGGGCATCAAAGTAATGCAAAATAATGATGGGATTAGGAGGCTCTCATACTACAGTACAGCTCTTCTTGTCTCTAGATCTGAAAGCATCTTGTGAAGGAGATCCAAATCATCCTTCCTCTGTTCAAGTCAAAGAAATTGAGTCACAGCACATCTCAGAGATCCAACCTGCAGGTCTGGGATAGAGGCCAGCTGTCCCAGCCCCAGGCTAACCTAGCAGCCATTGACCACTTTTCTCCCTAGAACAGAGATGGCATTTGCCCTGGGCAGGAGATCTCTGTGTATGTGTCTGTGTTTATGTGTTTGTCTGTGGGTACACAGATTTTACAGAGCGAAGGATCCCAGACATAGTAACAAAGAGGAAATTGATTCAATGGTCAGCTGGGAAAGCAGGTTCTGCATTACCTGCTTGGAGTTTAAAGGACAGCGGTGGACACAGAAAAACATTTTCTAAAGGCTGGAAGAGCAGCCAGATTTTTTCCTGATATTTCACGATATTCATAGTTCTTGTTTGCTGTGCAAGAGATAAAGTAGCCAGAAAGACCTGATCCCCATTTTGTATTTTTACCAGAGGTGAGTGCACCTGACCTGCAGACAGCAAGAGCCCATAATCAGGACTGCTGCAGTAATTCACAAATTACTGATCTTCAGTGGAACAGAAATGGGAATAGAAATGATTCTGTATATTTCAATAGAGTATTGTGGAAAATTGAAGGATCATTAGCAAATCTTCTCCATATGGGGCTGGCAGTTTATGGCTAAAGAACAGAAGGCACAGGTCTCTTCAGGTTATTAATAAAAGCAGCAAACATTTCCTCCGCTTACTAGTCTGAGTATGGCCAATTCTTTTTATGGGAAGAATGCCATGCTCTGATGATGGTTATTACAGAGATCACTTATACATGTAGAGATCCAACTGCATCTGGGAAAGATTTGCCTGCTCTCCAGAGATGCTCTAGGTTGCTGGGAATGTGAAAAAGTCTTTTTGTCCCCTTCTTCTCTTTTCCCTTCAAGGCTGGTTATGCAGAGCTGCTGGAGTACACACAGTGGTCCTGGGACCCTATCCCGAAGATGATTGCTTCAGCCAATGAAAGAAGTCGGGATGCCCTGAAAGAAGCAGAGCTCAGGGGAGATGCACAGTATATAGTGCCATGCTGCGGTCACAGTTGCTGAGTGCCCATGGGCTAGAAGCCACACTGGATATTGCAACAAGCCTCTCAAGGTGATTGTGTTGATAAGAAGTGTAATATCAAGAGCTGTGAGGTTTTGCCCCTCAAAGTTTTGGGCTTAAGGCTTCAGTTTCCTTCAACATCTCCTTCTGCCTCGGGAGTGCTGATAGAATCAAGGTGAACAGACTCAGCCTCTCAGCTAGTTTGGAAAGTGAGGCACAAAAAACAATGACTCATTCCATAGCTATCTAACAGAAACCGGTCTAAGGCACGGAAGCCTTGCAAGAAAATACAATTTTCTAGAAGCAAGGTAAGCAGTTTTCTTCAAGCACCCAAGTCAGGGACAACCCCAGTGTCTTGCAAAAGTCCTCCTGAGCCCATGAACCCACTGTGAGCCTCTCCCAGCCACACAGCTCTGCAAGCACCCTGAGTAAGGGAAGAGAAGGGTGGGATGGTTTGGAGACTGCTCACAGCCTATGGAGCAGGTGAAGCCATGCCCACCTTTGGCCTTGGACACTCAAGATGTGGCTTGCTCACTGCACTGCCACCACAAGCAAAGGAGCAGTAAGTTCATTGGAACAATCTTGCCACAGAGCAGGGACCTCACTTCCTCACGTCCCCTTGGTCCTTGAACCTTGCCACAGATTTCACTTGACATCCACCACTGAGACCAGAAGCGTTTCAGTATCTTTTGTCTTTTCTGCAAGGCTTTGCTCTTCTTGGTTTTGGTGCCACCCCAAATCTCTACTGCTGCCAAAACTGACACCACCAAGAATGCTTCACTGTTGCTGATGGCCTGAGGAGCCCAGGCTGGGGCTGTTCCTGTGACAATTCTGCCACTAGATCAATATCTGTGCTTGAAGAAGAGCAGAGCACTCTGATACAGAGATACCTCCAAATGCAAATGAGACCCTTGCCAGTAATGGAGAATCCATCACAGCCCTCCAAAGCTGTGCCAGTGGTTAATTAAGCCTCCTGAGAGAAACACATCTTAAGCCTAATCTGCATTTATCTGGCTTCAGATTGCGGCTGCTGGATCATGTTTTACCTCTCATAGTCAGGCAGGCCTGGCATCATTCCACTCCCATAGCATATCACCTCCCAACAGGAATTCCCTAGACCAGAGCTATCCTGGGCATCTCTTTTCCCTACTCAGAAATTTTGCCTGGTTGAAAGGTGAGGGCTTCAGATTTTTGTTTGACATTTTAGATGTCAGGCAGCCCATTCAGAGCTGTGTGGGCATGGGTACGAGAGCTCACACATGTTTCCAAAGTGTTAGACTGACCGTGCATGTCATGTAGATGCTCTGCATATGCTCTGCATATGCCCAGTTTTTCCCCACACCTTAGACATGTCAGAATACCCCTCTACCTTCTGCAGAGCTTGGGACAGAGCTGAGAATGCACTCACTGTTCTTCACTTGTTTTACTTCTCTTCTTCAGGAGCTTGTTCTTTTCTTTTCCTTCTCTGCACCCACCTGGACTACCTTCTCCTTTGAGGGATGGAAGTGGCATCCACCCCAGCAGTGCCTGGCAGAGGGACCACAGCTGCTTGGCTCACCCTCATTATTTGGTCCAGCTTTTGCTCTTCTCTATTCCCCTTTTATTGTCAAGCTCCTCCCACGGGCTGCCCCTGTCTCCTGCTCTCCCTGCCTCTGCCTGGTTTCTCTCCTTGAAATATGGCCCTTCACCTTCTCAGCAAGCCTGTGACCTCGGGGGATGCAGGCTGTTTGTTCATCAGCATGCGTGACCTGATGGATTGATTTAGTTTGACTTCCTCCCGCTCATTTATTCAAGTTTCCTAGAAAGCCTTTTTTCAGTGGAGGCTTACTGAGTGAAGCAGTTGCTGTGTACATGCACGTGTATATGTGGGTCTGTGGAATGGGGGAAGCTGAATCTCCAGCCCCTGCTGCCACCCCCAGCACTGGGATGTGCTGTGCCAGCTCTGTGCATCCACACGGTGAGGGCAGGAGGGATCTCGGCATCTGTGGAATGAGCATCTGGGAATGTGCATCTGATCCTCAGACCACGTGAGTGGGGGTCTAAAAATAATAACCAACTGCTACTCCATTCCTTGCCAGCATCTGGGGGAGTTTGTGTAGGGAGGAGCAGCCACCAACCTCTAACACCAGCCAGCAGCATCTTTCTGCTTTGCAACCTGAGTCTGTGAAAGTAAAAGGGGTCAAAGGCTGCAAGCCAGTTTTTTCTAAAGCATTTGTCTCTATGTTGTGAATTTTCTCCTACTTTACCCATCTGCTGCTGTCCTGGTTTATTAAAAGATGCCCTGGTTTTGCATTTGAAACCTCATTTGTCAGTTACAAAGGAGCTGATATAAGTGCCCACTGTATCAGTGAAAAGGTGACAGCATTACAGAAGGAAGGCTGTGAACACCATGAGTATTGTTGGAGACCACCTTTTGAGAGAAGTCAGTAACTTCCCCTGCAGAGTTGAACAGTGCCCGGCTGTAGCATATCTGCCAGTTTGCCTGTGGGAATAGGCACTGCCTTGACAATATATTTTTGCACTTTCAATCATCAGCTTTATCTGTGCCAGTCTGTGCAGAGGCACTGACCAACTGTGGGCAACAGAGTCAAAAAAGTCACTTGTGATGACAGCTTTGTTTAAATTTGTTTATTGTAGGGTTTCTTGTCCTCTCCCCTAATTCAAAAATAGCTTTACCCAAAAGTTTTTTTCAGTGAGTAAATACCATTTCCAACCAAGGAACAGCAGCAGCATATGGATCAGCTGCTACACATCTCAGGGAGAAAAGCTCAGTAGAGTCCAATCCGGCTCACACCTGGATGCACTGTGGTGCTCTGAAAGGGCTGGGCAGCTCTGGAAAAGCTGAGTATAATTAAACCTCCCTGTGACTGCTTTCTTCTACTGTAGAATCAAATTCATATCACTAGTGTATTTCTTGTCAAAAGGCAAGGTAATCCTGCCACGGGAATGCAGACATCAGTACAGCTCAGCTGTATGCTGACTGCCCCATGCAGGGGATCCATCTCCCTTTTTTCATCCCTTAGCTGCCTCAGGGGGCACCAGAATAACCAAGGACTGAGCAGTTTCTCTCACAACCTACAAATCAGAGAAATTAACAAGTCATAGCATCTGTTGGACAAGGAGAAAAAGGTTCCTTCCTGTACCAGGAAGAATATGAGCAGGGAAGTGGAGCAGATCATTCCACAATAGCTTTCTTGCAGGTCCCCTGGCTCCTCAAATCTAGTGCTGTAGCATTTCAGGCTTGTAGATGGGATAACACCTCCAGAGCTGGGCAATTTTTGGCTTATGGTCTGCCTGTGGCTCACAGGCTGTTTAAAGCTGGTTCATGTGCCAGCAGGCAGCAGTGATTGGCAGGTGGATTGCTCCATTACCCACATCCTTGCCTGTGAGGTAACAGGGGTAAATGCACCAAAAATGGTTTGCTGGGTCACACAGTCACTGAATGCTTGTCCCTTCTGCTCTCATGGAGGAAGCATTAACTTCTTCCAACATCACAGACATGGGTTGGCATCTTTGGAATTATACCATTGCCATGCAAATACACATGAAGTTGTCTCAGCTGTGGCCTGGTTTCTACCAAGAGCAAGATCAAAGCAATACCTGCTCCATGGAGCAGAGGTGTGTGTGGTGGTTGGAGCCAAGCAGTGAATTTCAAGAGGGAGTCAGGAACGCCAGTTTGCTGCATTTGACTTTCCCAGAAGGTAGGGAAATGCCTGGCTGGATTGAAGCTGTAACAACCATCAGGACATGTCAAGACCATCCCCAAAATCCTTGTGTGAAACTGGGTCTCCTGGGAAGCCAGCCCAGAACACAGGGTATATAATGCCCTGCCCTACTGGAAGCTACAGCAGGCAGTGAGCAACTTGAGTCACACCTGGGCTGGGTCTCCAGGCTGTGATAGACTCCCGGCTTGGGTGGGTCAAGGTGCGACTGCCAGGTTCTGTGTCCCAAATTTTGAGGCAATCTGGATGTATCACTGTCAGAAGGCCGTGTGAGGCAGAAGATGACATCCAGCAGCTTGCTGGAGGAGACCCGGCTTGGCAGGGAGATCAAGGACCTGGGAGTAGGAAGGAAAAGGAGAGGAACAAGGAATGAGAACTGGGCTTGGCTGGGGTGTGGGAAGTGGAGCTGAAAAGAAACATCTGAGAGTTTTTCTGTGGAAGGATGAGAATTGGATTCCCCTGGAGCTAGAAGACCCATTGAGCCCTGAACCAGATACTTCCCAGCAGGCCATGGAGGCTCTGCAGCATCCCTACTCCTAAGCCCTGCTCTCAACAGTACCCAGATGAGCAGGAGAATGATAGCAACACCTCTGCAAGATTTAGTAACTCCTAGCCACTATCAAACCCTGTGGAGGAGAAGTGCCATCTTCTTTGCCATTTACCTTATCCAACCCCAGATCCAGTTCCCAGATAGTGACCTTTTCCTTTGCATGGGAAGTAGACGGACTGAACAAGTACAGGGAGGACCCAGTGGAGTACTGGCGCACCAGGGATGGGAGCAGGAGGGCTGCTGAACATAGCTCTGAGAAGCATGGTAGACCCTGACACACTTCATTGTCAGGAGAAAAGAGAGGTGAGCTTAGGATGTGTAAGTGACTCTGGCATTTCTACTGCATGTGGTCAAAAATGGTGTATTTCTTGTTTCTCTACCACTTTTCTCCTTATCCTTCCAGCTACTGAAAACATTCACTTTTTATTTGTAAACCTAACTCTCTCTGAGTTGGGAAATCTGCTGCCAACTTGCAGGTTGGAAGCCCTACACCCTTTCGTGTTTCCTGAGAGAGAGGCAAGTTCCCTGCACTCTATCTTCTCTCCCATCAGCCATGAATCATAGACCATCAACAGCAGAGGGAGAACAAGATGTAGTTAAAATCCTCAGGGAGCACTGCAGCCATCTCTCTGTGCTAAGCTTCCTGAAGTTTTCAGTTTTTCACTAAAAAATCCCTAATTTCCTACTGAAGAAACAGGAGAAAAATTTCCACCTGCACAGTTTCCAATCTGTGGGTAAGCCACAGAAGATTTGCTGTTGCTTTCTGGCTCCAAACTCAGGAACCTGTCTAGCCAGGGACTGGTGCTCAGAGCTGAGCCTCTGGAGGCGCTTCACCAAACCAGCCCAAACTTTGGACCCCACCAGCAACACCATGCTGCTGGATGCTCCTGAGTCCAGTTCATCCAGCCCTTCCTGCTGTGTACCCCAGGAATAGCTCTGCAGAAGTGTATGGTTTTACACCTCTGTACAACCTGAATCATGTCTGGCAAGTCTCGAGCTGACCCTTGCGAGGAGCTCCTGAGGCATTGCATGAAAATTATTTATGGGTGGTTTTTATTGCCTGTAAGAGGATGTAGAAATTGAGCAGTGCCCTTGTGGTTTTCTTCTGTCAAATTATGATCAAGGTTGCTGTTTTGCTGCCCAAATATTTAGGTGTGAGACAGAAATCTTTACAAGGGCTACCACATTCCTTAGATTATCTCTATTGGTCCTGCCTGGGCCTATAAATACTAGAGGGACTACAAAAGTAAATAAGACATTTGCCTGCACATATGTTGCTCCAGGGGATCTCCTGTTTCCTGTATCATGAAGGTCAGTAGGTCAGGGACCTACTTGCAAATCAATAGAAAATTACCTTTCAAGTGACACCTGCATTAACCTTTGCTTCTTGTTAGTCTAGATTAGGTTAAGGCCATCAGTCCCTATAGTCTACCATTGTGCTAGGATTTATTTGCATTATGATTTATTTGCACTATCTGTTTCCCTTCTTGTCCTTTGGAATTGCTGGCACAGTTCCCATAGAGCATGCAGAGCCATCTCCCTACACTGGTCAGGAATGGCAGGAGATCCACAAGGCTGTGCTTTTTGTTGACAGGTGTCAGAAATAGTAAGGAAAATGTATATGTTTGGAAATGAAAAGAATACCAAAACAAACAAGAGGAAGTAATTACAAAGACCCCCTTGTCAACATAAAACTTTCCTGTCTAAAAGTTGTGTTCTTATCTCAATCATTAATGACAGCCATAGGTCATTGAAAGTGAATGAGCTGTAAAAATCAAACTCACTTGACATTAGAGTTGAGTTGGAAAGAAAATTGCTGGATCCTACAGCCTCCAACCTGGTGTGAATCACTTGTTATTTTCATCAGGGGCTGGTTCACACCTTGTGTTTCTTTCAGCTTCCATGAAGAAATCAGACTGGTCACTTCTTGTTTCAAATCCGATGGTTTCTTTTGCAGTCCATCTCAAGTGTTGTTGCAAGCTTGTGCTGATCTATCAGGAGCAAAGAGTTTAGCAGAGCACCCCTGCTCACCTCATCTCTCATTTTCCCATGGCAATGCTCATAATGTTACAGCTCAATGTCACAGCTCACCTCCATCTCCATAGATAGGACTGCATTAAGCAAAGGAGTCATGGTCCTGCCCAGGACCAGACAGAGGGTTCCACAGACCCTGTGCTAGATGCTTTACCCATAAGCCAATCAATGTGGAAATTGGGCTTTCAGCTTCCATAGGGGTTCTAAGATGTCTCTTTTCTGGATATTATTAGGCTTTAATTGTCATGCAGGGACTATGGACACAAATCTCTTTCCATGACTTCATATGCTGTTTCTCAGTGTATGAAACACCTACATCTTTTGTTTGTTTCTTATTCCTCCTTTGCACCCCAGAGAAATGCTACTTGGTTGCTTTGCTGCTGGCAGAAATCCTTCTGCAAAGCACTGCTCTCTGCAGACATGAGGGATGTGGTGATCATCGGAAAATAGCTGACATATCTAAAACAGTCCTGCAAGGACTGAATTCCCAGTCAGCCCAAACAATCCTGCCAGGATGTGCAAAATGCCCAGTGGGCCTTAGATAACACTGAGCAATGCTCAACTGGCAGGAGGGCACTGTGTCCTCAAGACCACTGTGGTAGTTTGACAAAAATCCATTGGCTCAGGCCACCACTCTGTCCCTACCACACTTTGGTCCATGGGAACATGCCAGGGGCCACACAGCTCTCTGAAACTGGGCTTCCTGTTGCTCTAGGCATGTGCACTTTTGGCCACTGGCTTCTGATTGTCACTTGGGACCTGTGGGTGCTTCTGGAAAGCAATTAACAGCCAGAATTAAAATGGGCAGACCATGGAACTTGGCACTCTGCAGTTGGCAAACTCTCCCTACCCCTCTGGCTTACTTCAAGCCCTGAACCTAGCTGATTGTATCCTGTTAACAGGCTTTAGTTCTGTATGCCGTTGAGAGTCTGCCAAGCACAATTTGTAGGATGTTTTAATTGGAGAAGAGAACAGTAATAAAAAGACCTTTGACCGAACCCTGCAGACGAGGCTAACAGGAGGGGAGGACCGTGCTGCTGTTTGATCACTTCCCTTGAGCTGTCCTTGTTAGAGGGAGTGGACCCAAGGTCCTAATTTGCTTGCCAGCCATCTTTTCTGCCCAGCTGCTTTGTACACAGCAGAAATGTACTGGCCACCCAAAGCTGCCCAGACACTGTAGCACTGAACAATTTGCTGTGGTGTCCTGAAGCCAACAGGAGTGTGACATCCATCAGGGTCTCACCTGGGAGGCTGGAAACATCTGTCTAAGAGCACAAGGATGGAAAACGAAGACACTCCCTTCCTGTAAATGCCATGGGAACAGGTATCAAGTACCTGAGGAAGAGCTTGCAACGTAACATCCTCCTCAGTCTACTTACATTCAAGTGATTTCATTTTTTAAGGATCTTTCTGGGAGTCTGAGTTCAGGATCTGCCCCACAGTCTTTACTCACAGCTACTCAAAGCAGAAGCATCTTCAAGTCTGTCTCTGCCTCATCTAGATCCTGCAGGCTGGGCTTTGCCATGGTGGGATGTCACTACTCATAGGTTTCTTGCAAGAACCTCTCCTTTAGAGACCCCAAGATGACCAAGCCATCCCCTCTTTATGCCAGTTTTGAGACAGCCATCCTCAGCAACTGAAGCTGAATCACAGAATGGGGCTGGATCAAGTTTGTGCTTTGTCCCAGAGGTTGTTTCCCAAGGAGACTGATGATCTGCAGCTCTGCTGCTTAAAGTTCAAGCACTGGGACTGCTCTGCCACCTGGGAGCCATGGCAGGCAACTAATGTTTCCTGCTTTCCACTCTCCTTTCCTTTCAGTGTCTGCTTTGAGTTTCTTTATGTTCTTGCTGTGCAACACCACACAGCACCTGCATTCTGCTTCACAAAGGGTTTCATTTGCACAGAGGTCAGATGGAGACCCTCTAATCTGCCAACCACATACTATTCAGTCAGTGTTTGGGAGAACACCAAAGGAAGGACAGAATTCAGTATGGCAGCAATAAAATCAGTGTTGCCAAAGATTCCAAAGGAGCAATTCCCAGGGATCACCTTATCCACACAATTCCTTGAGGATTGTGATATGTGGTCACTGGGGGCTTTTCCAGGCCCTGAAGGTCCCATTTGGGCTGCAAACAGGGTGAGGAAGAGATCATCCTAGATTATATGTCAGCAGGTCAAAAATGTAGTCTTGGTCCTTCTACCGTAGCACAGCCCTGCCTTGGCATCCCATCGTGGGCATCATGTGTGTCATGGGGGTGGCCAGGGCTGCACAGGGCCGGGGGGATGCTGGGTGTCAGTGTGGGGCCCAGATCACAACATCCCATACATGCTGACTGAAAGTACAACGTCTCACCCGCTGCCACACACCAACACAGTGGGACCTGCTGAGGGGGAGCACGGGTGAGGGGTTTGACTGGGACCTTGGTTTCACTTCCTGCCCTGTGTGGGGAGAGATCATTAAAAATATCTGACTAAGACAGACTTCTTTGTTCTCGGTATTACTAATCCCTCGCTGCTCCCCAGCCCGCTGTGATGACAGCGGTGTGGGCAGAGCTATTTCACTTTCCCCTGGTTTGCAGACTCACAGGTGGGCAGGCAGGTGTATGGCACTGCACACCTCCTGGCCTCTCCCAGCCTTGCTGGAGCATAATCCTTTCTCCAACAGACATGGGTGCTTTTCCCCAGCATGTCAGTGTGTCATATCATTTTAATTCTTAGGGAGTTCTAAGGATAATAAATCAGGGTAATGTGAATGATTGCTGAAGGATGTCAGGTGAGGATCAGGTCCAGAGGATGCTCAGAAAAAGGGAGGTTTTGGGACCCTGCTTGCCAAGTATAGCAGAGCTGGGATGCACAACTACCTCCTATGTGATGCTGAAGAGGGGGAAATCTTGACAATCTGTCTTGGCCCTCAACAGGTTGATCAAAAATTAATTTCCTCTTGGATTAATATTGTTACCATAAAAAATACAAACATTTTAACATCTGCCTCCAGAACTGTAATATTGGTTCTAATGGCCATTTTTACTAATGTGCACAGTACGTTACGAATCTGTAATGTATTGTGCATTTTCTTACCTGAGCAACTTGCCCAGTGCACATACAGACATTACAGCTTGGATGAGCAGTGGTTTACCCCCTTGCACATGCATCAGGCCCTGTGTTGCAATTATATGCTCTTTTCTAAAGACAATAGTAATTAATGCTCCTGCAGAAGCTTGGGAGCT
Source organism: Neodrepanis coruscans (assembly GCA_013400695.1). Taxonomy (NCBI): domain Eukaryota; kingdom Metazoa; phylum Chordata; class Aves; order Passeriformes; family Philepittidae; genus Neodrepanis; species Neodrepanis coruscans. Next base: position 4,853 of record VYZS01000725.1, on the reverse strand, counting down.
GAGAGTAGGACAGTACATAGGAGGTGAGCTAAAGCCAGGTTGCACTAGGTTGAATTACTATCAGAAGCTCATCTCTTAAACAACCAAGAGAATGGCACAGCAGATCACCTGGGAAGACTTTTTCTTCTTGTTTTTTCACTTTTGCCTTACTAAAACTTTTTACTGATTTTACTGCAGATAAAGACATAAGCACTACACCTACATTGTCTGTCATGAAGGCCAATGTTTCTTTTCATTGTTCTGAATTCCAGACCCACTTTGACTGTTGGACTAGATCCACTTTCCTTGTGCATATTTTGCCCAACTCCAATGCCATTCTTCCAACTGTATTGATGCTTGCTATGGGATCACATCAGAGGTTGGATTAGATTTCAAAATGTGTGAAATTAACCTGGGGCAAAATATCCACATACCAGTTAAGCTCTAAATCTCAAGAGTTTTGTTGCTACAGCAGGTTTGTGTTTTCACTTTGTTGGTGCAAGCAGGTCGCAAACTGGCAGGTGGGAATCTGCTGATATTAATATTGCACTGCAGGTAAGTGGGAGCTGCCATATCTCTTCCTCAATAACTTGACTGGCACTGTTAGATTCTGCTTCTGAAAGCTAGGTGAGATGGCATTCTATCGGGAAGCTTGCTTAGCTCTGCTTGTGTATATGTGGGGACCATCTAAAGCTTGTGTGTGGAGTCATTTGTGGAGATGGATCTAGGAGCAGATGTGAAGGGTGAATGGAGCTGCCCACCCATGTCACCATCCACAGGGAGATCAGTGATGCTGACTGGGACTGATCAGACCTATTGCCCCTCTGAAGCAGGCTCTGCCTGTGAGGGAAGCCCTGGCCACCCTCCCACTGCTATCACTTCATATGGAGCTAGTGAGATGGGAGCAGGGCTGGCACCCTGTGGGAAGGTACTGTGGAGGAGGCACCCAGAATATTATTTCATAGTAGCAGAAGAAGCTGATTAATAAGCCTAAAGGTGCTGGGCCAAGCCCACTCTGGGAATAGAGAGGGTTTTTAGTCAATCCATCCTCATTTTTCCTCACAGGAGTGACATGATGGATAGCAGCAGTGGTGGAATCACTAATAGGGCAAATTATTTCCTGCACAGGTGGGCCCCTGAATTTAAAACCCTGGGGACAACTTGTTTGGGGATGTTGCTGAGCAGGATCTGATGAAGACAGAGCAAGCATATCACAGTGCTCTCCTGGAAATTAAACCCTGCATGGGCCCTTAGAGGCTGGAGGACCTGTTATGCACTCAGTAGTGACCCCATCCCCTTCTGTACAGACTGCTCTTGCAAAGTAGAAGAGACAGTCAGAGTTTTTGTACAAGGTAGCCAGGAATTAGAGAGAAGTGGCTATTTTCAAAGTTTAATTTGAAGGAGTTGAGATTTTTCATATGATTTAATAAAACACTAGAGAGTTCTTCCTTAATAACACAGATTTTTAGGAAATGTGAGGCTACGTGTGCTGTTTCCATCACCCCGGGGTGCTGCAGGTGTGTGGAGTGCTTAGGATGCTTCAGAGAGGAAGGAGGGAGAGAAAAGCTTTGGGGATTAAGTGGTTTTCATTTAGCTAATCAAAGCTCCTCACTCAGGGCTAGAACAAAGCAGCCAAGACCTCTCCTTTTCTTCCGTCATCAAATGAGAGGGTTCTCTACTGGTTGTCATCAGGTAGGAGGTTGCAGGTTGCTGTCACCCTGTTTTCAAGGTCTGAAACCCTGGGTGATCCCATGCTCCGAAGCAGTGCCCTGTGATGAACAGTGCATCTCCTCTAGGTGCTGGTGAAGACAACCATCAGTCAACACTGACTCTTTCCAAGTTATCCTGAGCAGGAGCTTCCTTGGCCAGGTGTGGTCCCGGCCTGCAGACCCCAGCTCCAGGGCCAGGACACGCCTTTCAGGCTACTCCAAGATTCCAGAGCTGACCAAGGATACTCGCCATCTGCTTTGTGCAGGAGAAGCTGAGTTTGTCTGATGTTGAGTGAGCCCTGGATAGCAGTTCAGGGGTGACTGGTCAAGAAGGATATACTCTTACTTCCTCCAGCTTTTCCAGGGCAGCAGAGGCGGGAAAAATGGGGTGAGGGAGTGTGAGAATGCGTGTGTATGTGTGTGTGTGTGTGTGTGTGTGTGTGTGTGTGTGTGTGTGCACATGTGGGTGTATGACAAAGCATATAAATAGAGGTAAAGAATATGTCATGTGTGTGTGGACGGAGCTTGGAAAGGAAAAAGTACTTAGATGCAAAACAGAACTTCTTTACCTGTTTTTCTCATAAAGCAGCATAAGGATGTTTCTGCTAAAGCAGCCTTTCCCAGCAGCTGCATTATGAAATGACTTCTTTTTAACAAATCCATCTGCCTACTTTTTAATAAGCAGGGCTTTCCACCACTGTATATGTGCGAGGTCTGACCTTTTCATAGGAAAAAACATTCATAACCAAAAACTATAAATAGAAACCTTCAGACTGGAGCAGATCAAGATGTAGTTTTTGTGACTTTTTTAAAAAAAATCCAACGTAATGTGGGAGGGAAAGGAACAAGCTCTTTTAAAAAGTCATAAACTTCTGTTATTGCCTTAAGCTTACTTAATATTTACTGAAACATTTAATGAAAGACTTTAAAAGTAAGGCTTACAAGACTTCTGTATCAAAGAAGATATTTTTACAAAGGAAAGGAAAAAAGATTAGAAGTAAGTTTAATTTAGGAAAAAGGGTACTTCCCTCAACTATGAAACAAAAAGTTTATAGAAGGTCTACATTTCTAGGGTAAGTTAAGTTTTATACTTTGCTTGTGTTCTGTTCCTGCAGGCTCTCATACATATGTGTACCTTTACTAATGAGTAAAGACACTTAGCCTTCAAAGGGACTACTCATGTGAGAAAAGCTGATCACTCATTGTTTCCACTTCAATCCATATTTGGTCCTGTATTTTAAGTCCCAGATGCTGACGGCAGGTGACTACATGAGAATCTCAGCTTTCTTTAACAAAAAAGAAAAGCAGAAAAGCAAGTTCTAAATCTTGTGGTTGAGGAGAAACTTGAAAACATGCCCTTCATAGAGCTTCAGAGACAGAAGGCATATAATACAAAACCAATCTTCCATCTAAATCTGCTAATTGCAGACACTTCTTAATTAGGAGCAATATTTTTTAGGTGTACAGCAAAAGACTTGAAGAAAGAGGAGTAGGGAATGATCAGAGCAATTGTGGCTTATTCGAGCCACAGCAGCAAATCATCATTGCCACATGCAAAGACCCTTGGTGATGCAGGCTCACAGATGCTCTGAAGAGCTTCACTTCACCACCACCCAGGTACCTCAAAATGACTCAAGAGAAGGCTTTGGTTAAACATGCATTCAGCTCATCCACTGTATCCCATGCTTCAGATTCTAGGACATGCATATCTCCTCTGATATTTAAGACAGCACAGAAAATAAATCAACATGCCTGGTGCTGTCAGCATGGAAATAAAAATAAGCTGTTAGCTGTAGCCACTGAAGGGTGCAGTGGTAATACAATAGTTAGAGTCTCTCTGTTCGTTTTTGATATACTTCAGCAGCATAAGAAACAATTACACTGATCCATATTTCATCAGGCACTGCAGGCTGAGCATCTTTTACGATCATTGTATAGCTTCTCTGCTGTTGGCTTCACCTTCCTTAGAGAGGTATCTTTTTGCTGTGACTGCTCAGTGCCAAGCTCCTTTCTCCTATGAGGCAATATCTCACCATCACTGTTCCACAGCATAAAGTGGCAAAAGCCTTCCCTTGAACTGAGCACCTCCAGCACCGTGACACTGCTCATGTGAGGAACAGAGCCAGATGAAATCATTTGGTTTGTCTAGCACTCACAGCAAAGAACTTTGTCCCTTTTCTGCTGCAAGGCATCTTAGGTTGAGTCCATGTCACCTCTTCCCTGACACCTACAAAAAAATTTTTTTCCACTACTTAGTTGGAAGCTACTTAGAGGTCATTCAAATGAGAGGAAGACTGTGATTTCTGCAGAGATCTCTGCTTGTGCCACCATAGCTCTGTGGGCACAAGCACGTGTGCACACTTGCTGCACGTAGAGTTTGCCTCGTAGCTTCATTTCTCACAAATGATGATGACCTGTTAACCAAAAGCCTCCCAGGCAGGAATGTTTGAAATGTTTTTCAGAAGCTGCAATTGCTGCAGAGATATCAAGACCCAAAAGTCACGCAAATGATACACAAACCCTTGGGGCAGCCAGGAAAGACATCGTGAATTCTGCCTGGATGTTTGAAGACAGGGAAACTCCACATCCATGTGTAGAAAAGTGGGACATGGATTTTGCCCAGCAGTGGGTGTGTGGCTGCTCTCTGTCACTTGGGCTGGATGCAAAGATGAAAGAGGGGTTGTCCTTGGGAGAATTTGAACTCTACAACAGGTGCCTGTTTTAAGAACAGAAACATATTTCTTTCTGCAGAGCTGTCCCTGAAGTGGTCATTAAAGTAAAATCTGGGCCTGTGAAAGCTGATGGCAAAGTCCCCATGGACTTTGGTCTAGTCTAAATTCCACCCCTTGTGTTTTACTGCTGTCCAGTCACTGCCTAAGCCTGAGGCTGGCCTTCTTCCCTGCACTGAGTTTCCCTCTACAGGTTTGGAATGGGGCCTAGGTTGAATCTTACCAATAAAACAAATAGAATCATATGATGCAAGGGTGTTTGAGTCGTGATTTTCATCAGCGTTTCCTTTTCACTGAGCTCAAAGTCTAGTTTGAATCCAGCCTACTATTTCAGTCCACAAGAAAAGGCTACATAGAAAATAGATTTTGAATCAGATGCTTTACATAAACCATGGGTTTTACTAAAAACTGATCCATTCTGCTCTTTTTCACTCCT
>VYZS01000666.1:0-40315 GCA_013400695.1 Neodrepanis coruscans | reverse complement strand
CGGCGGCGCGCCCAGCCCCGGAGCGCGGTGATGGGCGGCGGACGCACCCGCGGCTGCGGCTCCCCGCGCCCTTCCAGGCGGGCGGGCCGGGGGCAGGAGGCGGGCAGGGAAACGCAGCCGGAGCCGAGCAAATCCCAGCGCTGGAGCCCGGCCTCCGAGAAGAGAAGGGCTGCAGCTCCTCACTGCGTCAGGCAGAGAGCCCTGCCCGTGCAGGCGGCGCCGGGCAGCGCTGCCAGGCCCGGGGGGCTCCACCGGCACGGCTCGGCACGGCCCGGCTCGACGCGGCTTGGGTGGGATGGGATGGGCACGGCGCGGTTCGGCTCGGTGTGGGCGGGACGGAGGGGTGCAGTGGGGCACGGCTCGGCTCGGCTCGGCCTAGCAAGGTCCGGTTCGGCTCGGCACGGCCGGTTCGGCTTGGTTATGGCTCGGCTCGGCACGGCACGGCACGGCACGGTTCGAAGGAGCCTGGCTCGCCGGAGCTCGGTGGGACCCGGCTGGGTCGGACCGTGCTGTCACGGCCCGGAGCGATAAACGGCTTGGCCAGGAGGGTCGGGCTGGCACCGGGGAAGCGGGGCGGGGGGAGGCTGTGTGTGTGTGTGACATTGTGCGTGTGTGACACAGAATGTGTGGCACTGTGACATTGTGTGTGTGACACTGTGCGCACGTGTGACACTGCATGACACTGTGCGGCTGGGTGTGTACACAGCGTTGACACTGTATTTGTGATACTTGCATGTGTGTGACATTGTGTGACACTCTGTGCAGCAATGTGTGTGTGACACCTTGTGAGAGTGGGTTTGCAGAGGTGAGGGTGTACATGTCGGAGACATCTGCCTCTGTGTGGGAGTGTGATTGTGCTTGTGCGTGTGTGTGGTGACACCCTAAGTGGGTGCAGAAGTGAGTGTGTTGAGGTGTGTCTCTGTGTTAGGACTATCTGACCGCGCGCGCGTGTGTGTGTGACAGGCAGTGAGGGAAGTGCAGGGGCCAGGGTGTGTCTGTATGTCTACATTTACACACACGTGTCCGTCTCTGTGAGCCCGTGTGAACATCTCTGTGTGTCCTGATGTGTGCATGACAGCCACCCCACACCTCACAACAAATCTGAACCTCAAAGGGCCAAACTGGTCCCAGCTGGCAGGGACACTGGGAGCACACGGGCTGGGGCAGGCTGGCTGGGAGACCTGTGACAGCGGTGAGGCTGGACCAAGACCACCACCCACATCTCCCAGGGGTCCCCAGCCCTTGTTCTCAACCCTTCCCAGGCATCCTCCAGCCTCAGACCACCCCTCACCTGTCGCACAGTCTGCCATCCTGCCTTCCCATTTCAAGCAGGTTTTTTATGCTGTTTTAGCAAAACAACACACCTTTAATCAGGATGATTAAAGTGTGGCTGGCACTGTGCCGATCCTTGGAACAGAAGTGCTCTTCTCTTTCCCCAGGCGCTGTCATTTGAGGTAAGGACTGGCCCGTGCATTTCTTATGATGGCTCGAGGTGTCTCAAGCCATCTCTAAAACTAGCTCTGAGCCCACAAGTTCCTTTTGCATCCCTACAAGAAGGTCACAGGTCAGACAGAGAAGGGTGGGTGCAGGAGAGAAATTTTACTCCTTTCAGTTTAACAACAACACCAACACCACTACAGCCAAAAAACCTGAAGCGTGGAGTAATAGAGCTGGGAGACAGCCTGAGAACAGGCAAGCCATGGCCCCTCTCCAAACGGCAGCTGGCAATCTGGCACTGTGCTCGGTTGTGTTAGACACACAGCCCAGAAAAAGCACCCATGGAAATGCAGGAGATACCCCTGCATGATGGAGAGGATGAGCATGGAGAAGGGATCCAGAATTCTCTGTTCCACAGCCAAAATCTGGTCCCCAGCCTGCTGGGGAGTCTGTGGGGCTCTGTGCTAGCTGGTTGCTCTAGGGTTCTTCCATTCCCCTTCTCCATCCCCATCACCACTTGTGCTCATGCCCTTGAAGCATGGAAGACCTTCCTCTCTGGAGCAGGGATATCCTGTTCTGCCATGTCCCATGGAATGTCCTGAAGTCAAAGAGTTCCAGTTGAAATTGCTTTAGAATAATAAATGCATAGGCAATGACATAAAATAGCAAGTGCCACCATGAGGGTGGCTCTGAGGTCAAATGTCTTTGTGAGGAATCTGGAGATAAGAGGTCTCATCCCTCTTCTGCCTTTGCTGGAGAAGGAATAGACTGGCTTCCCTGAATAGAGAACAGACACTGACATGTCCCTCCTGATGTCAGCAGCAGGGTGTCTCATTGGTGCCACATAGACCCTGGGGCAGCCAGAAATACTGCAGGTTCATGCAGCCCTGAAGCTGGACCTGGCCCCTGGCAGCTGGAAGAAGAATCACCCAGAGCAGACATGGAGGCCACTGGCACTCCATTGCAGATCTTTACCCATGCAGAACAGTGTTGAGCACGAGGAAGATTATCCAAAAGCTCTTTAGAAATTTGCTGCTCTTGTCACACAGTGCCCAGCTCCTCAGGGCTGCTCTGGGAGAGGCAGCCCCCTAAACCCTGAACCTCACCCACGGATCAAGGACAGGCTTTAAGCAGCATCATTCCTACCAGCTGCCAGGTCAGCATGGTGGGGGGGACAATGTGTGTGTTGAAAGACTTGGAGCTATCAAACAACTTTGCAAACCAAGATAAATTAATAAAAGCTGTTCTAGTTCTGTGAGGAAGTGACGCGAATCCAGGCTCTGGGCCCTATATTTAGTAAAAATCTAAACCAGACATTGATAATATTATTAAAGACAGGAAGGAGTAAAGGAAGATGTAACCATGCTGGGATGACTGATCTATTTACGTGAGACGGCAAGAGGAGTGCTGTGAGAAAGGTGTCTCAGGTCAGGAGAGCCTCTGTGGGCCCTTCCCCTCCACCAGCAGAAGAAGACGTCTGACACAGCATGTTCAAGCAGTCCTAACCCAGTTTAACAAGTGGTACAGGAGGGAGAGGTGGTTAATAAAACATTGGCTGCTTCCCCCAGTGATCTGGAGGGGGTATGAGAACTGGAGCTGCATTTTGGAGCATCACCTGGAATGGAAATGCTTGCCAAGGGACAGAGTGTTGGCTGGGCACTGGTCCATTTGCCCATGCAGAACGGTGAGGCGTAGAGTTAGATAAGGAAATGCAGTGTGACCTTGGGTAAGCAATGTCTCTTCTGTCCTTGCTCAGGGAAGGAACTGAGTTGTTCCTGTGCAGTGCCCACAGCAGAAGAGCTCAGCTCTGGATTCTCCTTATGTTGCACTGATTGGGATAACTTGGTGTCCTCTGAGAGAGGAAAGCACTCAACAAAAGTAAAGGTGGAAATGTGAAAGCTGTGTGACTGCCTCTGTACAGAGCCTGAGGGAGAGTCAGAGGTACCCACCGTGCCTTTATGTGGACGAGGGATGGAGGTCTGGTGTCCTTTGCTTAGTTATACTATTCCTCTCTCCCCAGAAGCAATGGATTCAAGTGTCTTAAAAGTCCCAAGCACCTGAACTCCCATGGTGACACCCAAAATATCAACAACTCACCATGGACAGAGGGTGAAAGTCCAACCAGCTCACTCCACCCAGGGATGCCATGAGGACTCTGCCTCCAGCTCCTCTCTCTGCTGTGGGCATGTGCAAAATGCACCACAACAGGGAGCTCTCACAAGCAAATAGGGAGGTTCATCCTTGTGGGAAGGGCATGATTTCCCTATTCACACCTCTACAAGACTGGCTGGTGTCCCCAAGCTGGGAGGGGGAGTATATCTGCCCCACCATGGGTTCCCATGCATAAGGACCAAGGGATGCTGATGTGCAGTTCCCACTGATGTACCAGAATGGCTCCGGGTGACTTGCCATCCAAGGGATAATTTTTTCAGCCTCAGATGCTTCTTCACTGTTGTTGTCAAATCCTATCTAAAAATCATCAGGCTAATTAGAAAACAAAAAATGACATTTTACGGGCTGTTAGTGCTCTAAGTGGACTAAGGCCTTATGGTATTTAAAGAATGTTTGGAAAATAACAGCGATATTTACATCTGGGAAAGTTACCAGGCAGAAGCTTCATTTCAGAACATTTTTGTTTAACATACTCAGCCTTGGTGATGACAAATATTACTGCACATCATTACCCCAATTTTTCAGGGTGTTAATAGCTCATCCATTGCAAATCATATCTGCTGTAGACTTGGCAGCTTGGATGCGTTTTTTATAGGCTCCCATTTGTTCTGAGTTTCTTTTTCATTTTTAACTTTGAAACTCTGAAGAAGTCAATGAAAATCAGTGAAAGGTGACAGCAGTGGGGATGGGGGATTCCTGCCAGCCCACGCCCAGGTGCAGAGTGGTTGTGCATCATGAATTGCTCTGCTCACCATCTGGAGCTGGTGAAGACATTCAGGACTGGTTTGGTCTCTAGTTCTACCTTTACTTGATGGGCCTGGGGATTAAGAAAATGTCCATGAGAATGGTGGAGTTACCATATAGACACTCAACTGCTCACCCACCTCTCAAAGTGAAGACACTTCCCTACACTGTATGGTGCTTGTGTTGACCACTGAAGTCTGAAAATGGGCTTAATTTGCTCTCATTCATCCTTGTTGATGCAGATTGCTGTCTCCATACCGTACTTGCACCCCTATGGAATGTAGGGATGACTATGGATTCAGAGCAGCACCGGCTGGATCTCATGTCCCAAGGCCACAGGGAATCCATCCCACTGTTGACAGTTTCTCTTGGACCCTCTGGATACCTTGATATGCTCTGCTAGTGCAGATTACCTAGCACCTTCCTCTTGGGACCTCCATGAAAGTAAACAGAGTGAATAATTCATAATGAGCAATTTCTTTAAAGATTTTTATCATTCTTTTTTTCCATTTCATACACAGATGGACCATGAAGAAAATGAGAAATTCTCCAGTGCAGCTTTTTGGTGCTATTCACATGTCTTTTTGGGGAATAACTCTTGGCTTGTGGGTGCTTTCAAACCAAAGAGTCTGCCACCAAACCTTCAAGTTACAATTTGAGTCATGGCCCAGCAAAACACATATTTCAAACCATATGTCCCAGAGCAATGTCCAAAATTCAGCCTGTTTGCTTAGTTAAGTCGAAACACCAGCGGATGGAGAGGTAAATCTGGTCTCTTCCCTCCTTGCCACTTCATAGATGCAAGCATAGACATCATGACCCTAATTTTTACAAGTAATCACTGATTTAGAGGCCTCATTCAAGACATCAAGATACCTATGCCACAGGTACCTGAGGTTTGCTCTCCTTTAGGATGATGATGGAGGGAAGTCAGCCTCAGTCTGAAGGTCTTCACAGCAAAACTTTTCCTTTGTTGCTGTACCTTCAGTTCTCCTACGCTCCTGATGTCCATGAGGGTATCTCCAGTGACCCTTCCCTTGGGGAGTCTCACCTTGTCACACAGGAGGGACATCATCTGTCCGTCAAAAGGCAGAGCTGTTTCAAGGCTCATCAGTGGCATTGGCCAAACTAAGTGATGCTATTCCAGGGCTGTCATTAAAATGAAGCTATTCTGCTTTGCCAAAGCCATCCCTGAAGCTGATCCCAGCAAGAAAGGTTGACAGGGAGCACATGCCTGCCTTGGAGACATGTAGATGCAGCATGACTTACTTTTTATTTACAGAGCGTCAGATTGCACATTCCCTAAGAGCTCTGATTCATCCCTCTCAAACCCTAGAACAAATATTCCAAAATCAGTCTATGGCATGGGGACAGGCTTTGTTCAGTGCTTTGAAAGAGAGCAGGTAAAGTCATTACCCTCACTTTGCATAGCAAAAAATGATATGCATAAAGCTGCATAGAACAACCCTGCAAAGCTCAAAGGAAACAAAAGGGCGACTTGCACCATGAATTTCAATGGGACTTTGTGCCGCCAGGATAATAGCCAGTGAGACAGTGAAATATTGCATGGAGAGACACTGGGCAGTAAAAACATGTTCAACTTGCTAATGCAGTGGAATATCCTGCAATATCAAATGGGGGGAGATTGCAGAGGGACATGTGGATCAGCCTAAGAGATGATGGAGCACACACGGGCATGGGACAGGAATCATTCGGGATGGTGACGGCAGGGGTCTTTTAAACACAGGGAATTATCCTGTGGCTTCTCTCTGGAGCTGTCCCCCTGGCTTGAAGAGCTATTTATCCAGCTTGTCTTGGAGGCAGCACCTGGTTTTCAAGGAGGTCTCCAATTTTTCACATGGGTTAGCTACAGCCTTTGGAGCACTTGACCTGGGGTGGAGATCTGTAGCCAAGTTTCTTCTTATTATTCCCAGCAACTACTTTCACACTGATCTCTGGCTGCTGAATACAGTGTGCCTCAGGTTCCCCCTGTTCTGTGGCCTCAAGCAGGAGAGACAAGGCAGAGTTTTCAGGAAAAGGGGCTGGCCCCAGGGATATCCCAGCAAAGGCTGCAGCATTCATGGCAATACCCCAGCTCACCCAAAGTGTCTCTGCCTCCTGTGAGCTACTTTGTGAGATACTCCGTGGGTCATGGGCTTAGAAAAATCTTGACATATGGACTGAAGAAAATCATCCTTCCATTTGACACTCAAAGAAAATGAAGCTTCCACATAGCTGGGTAACTCACCCAAGGATAGAGTGAATTAGCATTCCTTAAATTAAAGAGCTTTAAACAGCATCTTCTCCCCAAATTGCCACTATATCCATTTCAATAGTTATAGCAAACACTTTGCAAGTAGACCCAGAGGAAGAGGAAGTAAGAGAGAGCAAGCCAAGACAGAGAGGATGGGTGATGCTCTGACGTGGAGGGGAGGGGGCCAGGAGATGCCTCTTTGCACCAGGGGCAGCCGCACTGTTACCAAGGCAAAAATGTTAAAGCAAGCAATTCCCTAAGGCATCCTAAACTTTTATTGAATGCTGATGGTGAAAGCAGTAAATGAAAGGACACCTCTGAGTGAGCACTCATGTATTAAGCAGAATGGGAAGTTATCCCCATGCAAAACAGTGTGCCTTTCAAGGCTGTATAATTCCACAGGTGAAGGGTGTAAGATCCAGACAGGGAAACCTTATCAGGACCTTCAATCTGCATTTGCAAGATGTCCACGACAAGGGGAAATAGCAGTATCATGTCCAACTGCCACCACGGAGACTGGCTACTGATTTCTGTGTGTGACTGCCTTGCTACTTAAGGGTCATTTGTCTTTTGGGCCAAAGAGAAAGGAGACAGGAGAGAACAGCTGAGATGTGTAGATGATGCTACTAGACAGGACTGGTTATGTCTCAGTTGTGGACACCTAAATTCTTTGACTCTGAAAAGCAGAAAAAAACCCAAGATGGGTGAAAGCAGTGAACAAATCAGAAATTCAGATGAGAACCCAGATCTGCAATCCACCAAATCTGGGATTAATGACATCATCTCAGCTTCTTCTCTTACTTTAAGGCTAACTGGAGATCCAGGAGAACATAAGATCATTCAGGAAGAGAATGGAAATGGGTTCAGAATGAGTCACGCAGTGCATTTCCCCGGGATCCTGGGAGCAGAGACCTCCAAATCCTTAATCTTCTTTAGCTGGCTCCAGGCAGGCTGAGTGCATCCTTGAAATATGAGTTTGAGGAGCAACTGTCCTCCATCCACACCAACCCAGTGCCAGGACTCCAAAGGCAGAGCTCTGGTAATGTCCCTTTCATTGCCATGACATTCAAAACAGCGCAGCACGGGGGCTGCTGACTCACAGGTCCCCAGGTAAGGAAGGAGCCGCCAGAGAGGCTCCAAAGCTGCAAGCAGATCCTGTGACAAGACCAGGCCATTCAGTGACTACAGCCATCCAAAAAAACATTTGTCTCTGCTGAGACTCACAGGCCCCTTGGGAAGGGAAGGACCAGCTATTCAGCAATGCCGTCAGATCCCAGGGGAATGTTTTGCTCAGAGAATGGGAGTTTGGAGGATTTCTGCACCTTCCCCTCCCAGTCTCAATTTACCTCACCAAATTAAAAGCAGTGTGGGCTGGAAACGACGTTAAAAGAAAAAAGATGACAGAAAAATCACACTGAGCGTATTGTTCTGGATAAATAAGACACAGGCGTGTTGCGGAAGGTAGTTAAACCCATCCCATAAATGGTCTTCTCCTGCCAGGAAGATGTGACAAAAATAATTACTTGGTCTATACATAATTATTGTGCTGCTTTGAGCAGCCACCTGCCCTTGGCACAGTTAAGGGAGCCTTTGCCTGATACTGGTTAATGATATTAACTATTAGCCCCTTAACATCCTGACCTGCTAAACAGGCTGGAATGTTGCCAGGGATGGTGCCAAGCACCCACCTCTGCCCATGCTGATGGGGGAGCACCATGTGCCTGTTGCAGGAGAAATGCTCCCAGTTGCAGTTCTTATTTGCACCAGTGACCAGAGATGGATAGATCCCAGTGCAATTCTGCATCAACATCTCCTCTCAGGAGACGCTGCTTGCCACTAGCAGGGCTGGGTTAGCCCCACAGATGCCAGCAGTGGTTTGTGGTACTCATAAGAGGTAGGACCAATGCTGGAAAACACAGAATTGTTTTGATGATGAAAAAAGGAAGGAAAGAGGTAATGACTTGGTTTTCCTCCCCTAGGTAGAGAAGGGTCCAAATCCCTCCAGTTTTGGCCCAGCTGCCAGAAAGGGACCTGTCCCACAGGTCACTTGGGGAAACCTCCATGGAACAAATTAAATATTCTTTTAATTCTCTCAAAGGAGGAAATAAGAGTTTTACAACTAGCTGTCAAATGCTCAGCAGTTAAAATATCAACAAAGTATGACAGATGTAAGACCAAAAAAAGCCTCTGAGGTTTCCTTTTATTGACTGGGAAGCCTCTGGTTTCTATCTTATTATCTTTCAAGCTAAACCAATATGAGCTGAACAATCAGGAAATTGAATAGCATCATTGGCAAAGACCATTCTCTCCCAAAATAGCTGACAGTGATGAATACCTGAGAAGACCCATTGCTTCAGCATGGTGGGATCTAACAAAACTGTTTGATCTTATCCCGTACAGCGCATTTGGCCAGAGGTGATGGAGAGACAAATGTTCTGCTTCTTTATCTGGGAATAATCTAACAATTGGGTCACGTGGAGCTGGGTTGCAGATTGATAATCGCACACTTGAAGATCACAGGCTATGAAAATTATTGCTGTGCTGGCTGGAATAAATTATGCAAAGCAATGCGTTATCTGGAAGGCTGCAACGCGCACGCACACGCGCACACACACACTTCGGTGATCTATCGCTCTCCATGCAGATGTTCTGCTGCAAAGACATTTTAATTAATACATTGAAAATACATTTCCTGCCTTGTCTGAGCCGGAGATGAGCAGGGAAACGATGCTGAGTGGGGTAAAGCCCCCACTGCAAAAGAAATGGAGAAGCGAAATGCAGTGATTTAAAACCAGTCAGAACTAAGAGTTCTCTGAACTGTGGCCCAGTCATATATTGAGGTGGTATTGGCAGGAGAGTGAATGGTGAGAATTGAAGATGCTCTCCCGAAAGTACTACAGGGCTGTAGCTGTAGCACAACCCCTCAATCATTACTATCTCTATTCTTCCTGCTAAGAACATTCCTTCACCCACTCTTCATCCCTGCCTTCATGTGCATCACCAGGGAGGGCCCAGGTTAAGGCTCAGTGAGTCACTGTTCAAAGCAAACCTAATGCATGAAAACACAGCTCTCCCAGAAGGATAGTTGAAATGAAAAAGCCCAGTCAAGACACCAACCATACCAGGAACATTTGGATATAAATAGCTCTCTAGACAGAGAAATAATCTGAGAAAGCAATTTCAATCCCTCAATGCAAACTGAAAGGGCGGGACATCTGACTTAATGAGGAAAAGGATTTTTGCCTTTCATGCTTTTCTTCTTTTCTATTTTATTTTTACTGACTCTTCTGCCTCACCCATGAAACTCTCCCATACAGACCAAACAAGGACCACAGTAGCAGCAATAAATACAAAGAGACCAGCTGTCCTCAGTGCCTGCCCTGGTAGGTATATCCCAGTGCTCCCTTGAGTTATCCCTTCCCAGTGCTTTTGTGGGCATTAGAGGTGGCCTCACCCATCACATCACAAGAGAAGTCTTAAATGACCCCACCAGAAAGTGAAGAGACTCACAAAAGGATGGGAGAGGAGACTGGGAGGCAGGTCAGCAAAGCACAGACCAAAGAGCAGGGCTACTTCAAGTTTGCATCCTGATGGAGTGGGACAAAATCCCATGGGGAAGTGAGGGCAGAAGGAGGTGGGGCATTGGGGCAGGAGGAAGGATGAGCCAGACAGTGGCCAGGCTCCTCAGAGGTGGCACATTCACAAGATCACCACTCAGCAAGCATATCCTGCCCAGCTCACAGCTGATTTGGCCACATTGGGATTGTTGCAACCATCTGACATGTTCTTCTTGTAAAGTGATGCCTGGCCACAGCTCAGGATGAATCCTGGATGGGAGAGAGAGTGGGAGACTGGAGATGCTTTCTCCTAAGGAGAGGGATATGAGGAGGTACTTTGTGTCTGGAGGTGAGTGGGGCCTAATGAAAGAAAACAAGTTACCACCCCAGGGTCTGTCCATGCCAAGGGGATGCACCAGCAGGTTGGCTGTGGGATGCAGCCCGGCTGAGCACCTCTGTCATGTTCCATTGAGACTCAAGGAGAGCAATAACCAAAATCCCTGGCTGCATCTAATCAGCCATGGAGGGCCCTGCCTCAAGCAGGGAGAAATCCAGATACTCCCTAGAGAAAAAAAAAAGTGAAATTAGCCTTACCAGGCTAGGAAGTGCTTTTAAATTGCAGAAGTGTTTGAGAGATAGCTCTGCTCTCCACAGGAGCTTTTCCCCATCCTTGGGATTTAAGCCTGTTAATAGTGGAGTATGATGATATTATCTGTTTGTATTGCACTTTTTATCATCAACAGTTCCCGAAGTGATTTGCTATCATGTCCTCTGAGAGCTGCTGAAACACAGGCCCTGGTGGGAAGCAGTAGCAGAGCAGCCACTAGCCCACTTACAGGAGAGAAGAATGAGGAATCTGGACCAAGAAAATCACATCCTTTGTTGCTCAGACCCTCACAAACCAGCAAGGATTAGGGATTTTTGGTCCTACCCAAAAGATCTGTGTACAAGAAAGGCCACTCTGCCTATCTGATGATAGACAAGTGGGATTACAGAGCAAACTCCTACCTTGGCCAGGCCCAGAGGCTCTTGGGAAAAGTGGTGGCTCCAGCCTCAAGCCCAACCCATCCCTTGCTGCTGCACTCTGGACCCTGAGAGAACACAGCCTGTGTTCACCCCAACTTCCAGGCCTGAGCCACTATCCCTGGTCCTTACGCAAGAACACATGGAAATCCATTTCTCCAGCCCCCCTTCTGGAAAGGGGGTCATGCAACAAAACCTGGGGTTATTTCTGTAGCCTCTGCTCAAAAGCTGCCTGACCCAGCAACATTAGAGCATGGACATGGGGAAGGTGATGTTAGAGGGAAATGAAAGGTGGAGGGGCAGGGGAATGGGAGGAAAGAAGGAGTGAAACTAGGAGGAAAAGCAAAGGGAAGATTTACCCTCAGTGAGCAACAGCCAGGAAGGGTGGGAGAGGGAGAGATTCATTACAGCCATGCAGTTGCTGCTGCTGCTGTGCAGTCCCAGAGGATGCATGCCATGTCTCCCCCTGAGGATTTCTTCCTCTGCAGAAGTTGCAGATGAGATCCCAAAAGCTGAGAGCAGTGGCAGCAGGAGAAAATGTAGCAAAACCTCTTTGCCAGGTGAGGAAATGGCTGCATTTCTTACCTTCCCGTTGACTCTGCAAGGCTCAGGGGTTGGCATCTATTCTTCATCTCCCAACCCAGAAAAGGGAGGATCGATGGGGTTATAAACTCCAACAGAATTCAGAATCTTGCTACTGTGTTTAGACACAAAATTGAGAAACTTTTGCTGAAAGTGACTGTCAGAGGAGACCAAATTCAAGCCTCCAGGCCAAAACCCAAATAATCCACCCCACTCACTGGGGTGCAGAGACCCTGGCTGCAGAATTAACCTTCCCTCTGGCCCTTGTTATGGGGATGCTGAGAGCCTTCCAGCAGCTCCCTGTGCCAGCACTGCCACCGGCCAGCTGCACTTAAGGTCTGTCAGTCCTCCAGTGCTGTGACACTGTCCCCACTTCGTGCCTGCAAGGGCAGACAGCTCCTGCCACCATGCATTTGTCACAGCACAAGGAATGGCAAGAGATGGTCCCAGAACCCCCTGTTCATACACAAGGGAGGCAGAGCACCACAGCCAGTGGTGCAGGCACACCTTCCCAGGAGCACCAGTGCAGCTTTGCCCGGGGCTGTGGTGACATTGGCTTGTGCAGCTCAGTGCCTGCCAGGACTAGCAAAGGCAGGACCAGCTTCTCCCTGAACCACCTGGACATGCAGGTTGGAAACTGCAGTGCAGTGGCCTGTGAGCATCACCTGGCGATGCACATAATTAGGACAAGTATTTCTGCATGTTTTCCTTTGACAGAGGAAGATGGACAGATACTTTGCAGAACCATTTTCTTCCCCAAAAGCCAAGTGCAGTTGCTGTGCCCAATTCTCCTTCCTACAGCCACTTTTTAATGAGACATACTGGGCACAGGCACGCAGATCTCCAGAAGCATCGTGGAGCCTGCAGCTCCCTGCTGGGAATATCAGTGGAGACACAAAGAGATTTCACTCGCAGCTACGTTGTTGCTTGACTGACACCCTATAATAAAGAGCTTCGCCACATAATTACTGTGCATTTGGGATGCAGCACTAAGGATTATTTTAACCCAGCGACAGCCTTAAGCAGTAGTTAAAGTATATGTTTATATTAATGTCATTAGTTATTTTTGTGTCTTTTACACAAAAGGCTTTTCCTTGAAATAGCAATACAGTAAACAATGGCTCAGGTGTCTTTCAGAGAAATCTCTACCTCTACTTTCAGATGAACTGTTGTGAAAGGCAGAGGAACAACCTGAGATTAAACAAGCAGCAGCTTGACTTGAGGATAACAAGGGGTACAGGATCAGGTGCCACTGTCAGGAGCCTCTTACCTCTCACCTCTCATCACTTCAGGGTAAATTCAGGAGCCTGAAAAAAATCTCTTCCATACTTAGTGTCCTGCTGTGGAGCACGCAACATGCTGTTGGTGGATGAGACTTGACGTCTGTTAGCCCACCTTCAGCTGGGCAAAGCCAGGATGGAGGCACAAGTGCCATCATATTCAGGAATCTATCACAGCCTTGCCAGAAAAGATGTTAATCTAGATTTATAACAAATGAGAGAAGGAGCTCGGCATTTACTGGTAGAGAATAACAATAATAAATGATGGTTTTTATTAAGAAATATTACCTAGAAAATTTATTTTTATTCAAGGGCCTCCAACAGCCAGCAATGTAATAAAGAGGAAAAAGAAGATGGGAAGGGGAAAATTAGAAAAATGAAGGTGATCAAATAAAAGCACACGCCTATATATGCCTCAAGTCATTAATACCTAAATGTTGCAGCTGGGTTTGTTTTCCTACAATGAAGGAAAGGCCTCATTTCATAAACTGATACAAATTATCCCAGAATCAAAATGAAAATGGGTACAAAAGAGGTGTTGAAATATTATCAGTCAGCAATGGGAACATGGGTCTTTCCATCACTGTCATGGTGAAGTTGTGGCTCCAGCAGGTGTGCAGAGCCTGGTACAGCTCCTGGTGATGCCATGGGGGTACCATGTCACCTGAGAATACTTCTCCTATATTTAACTTACATCCACTTCTTGCTGTGACGCTGAGATGGACACGACAGACCCATCCTGGGGCTCGGTTGCATCTCTGCAGTGTGGTCACCCACCATTAACTGTGTGACTCAGGCATTTTTCCCAAGCTGCTGCTCTGTTCCCAGTTGGTAGCAGAAGTTCTCCTCATTTGCCCTTACATTTGTGACCTTGCACTGCTGGCACTCTTAGATTTAATCACTTCTACTCGTGTTGAGATCACCCAGGTCTTCTGGTATGACATTATGTGCCTCTGTATTGAGGATATTTCACAGGATTGCATCTCCAGAGCATTTCATTAGCATAAGACTCATTTTTATACCAAGGTCATTAATTAAAACATTATATGATAAAAATATTGGCATTCCTGAAGCCTGCCCTTGAGAAACTTGATGAACTGTCAGCCCTTTGCTAAATGCTTCCCTACTCCCCACTGCCCCACCTTTTATTCCACTAATCCCCACCTCCTCTGGTTTAATTAACACAACATGAGATAGGTGAGGCAGCCAGGCTGTGAAACTGCCCAGGAAGTGAATTTTGGGGTAAAAATGGAAAAAAAAATGACACAGCTTAGGGAAGAGACTGGTCTGCATACGCACGGCTTGCAAAGGTGACCCAGCCCTAAAGTGTGCATCCCAGCAGCTTGTCTCTGTGGGAGCAGGGGACCATGCAGGTGCTCTTAGGGACAGACTAAGGCTGTCTGTGGTCCCACTGATGGCCTGACACAGTGTGACACTCCGTCTGCACATCCTGCTGGTCACTGCCTTCTCTGAAGGTGGCAGTGAAATCTGGATTTAAAGTTCTGAATCTGAATTTAATTAGGAAACACTCCAAAACTTTCTTCTTTGCAGACATCCTTGCACAATGACAACGGCACTTCACAGCAGGAACCTCAGCCAGCTCCTGGAGCACCACAAACCTATCTCAGCAGATCTTACCATGGAAAGGAACAGCTTTACAGCATTGCCACATCGCAAAGGGATGTTAGCACACACTGCATGTGGATCACCAAAGTTGGTATCTGTGTATGTAACAAAAAGGAGGCCTGCAGAGAGAACACTGAAGTGCAAGGAACAAGAAAGACATGATCTCCAATGGATGGAATAAACCACAGTACCCATGAGGAGTCATTCTGGAGTTCAGACAGCGGGAAGGGCAGCATCACACATATCCTCATGGCCCAAAGTCTTTTTAACTCTTCTCTCCAGCTGAGTGGCAGGCAAGAAGTAACCTCAGTGATTGCATTTCTTTGTATGACCCCCTCTAAAACTTTCTGCATCAGATAAACAACTCCCAAGGGTCAATTAACATGTCTTGAGATGATTAGAGTCTGACACTGATGAAACCCAGCAGTATTAGCAAATTAAAAAAAAAAAACAACCCTTTTGATTAGTACTCAGCATAATTCCCTCCAATTATTCAAAGTTCATGACTACAGGGGGTGGAATATCTCCAGGAATATTTATTTATATCCCTATTTTTTTTCCAATCAACTTTGTGAATCTAGTTAATCATCAGCACTTGAACTTGTTAACTTGGAGAGTTTCAGAGCTGTCACTCTGTCTGATTGCTGGAGACAGCCCGAGGAAGAGTTTGGGGAGCACAGAGAATCCAAATACCTGTCTCAGGCAAAGAAAAAAATAAAATAAAAAAACAAGAAGAAAGAAGAAAAAAACAACTCATTGCAGCAGAGAAAATAAAAATACAGTGCTTTCCCTCTCTTTGTTTAGAGTCACAGCTTGGTGCTGGCATGTTTTGCATCAGGCTGTCAGACGGTGCTTTGCAAAGGCAGGCAACACACCTCCTTCTGCACATGGACAAAATCCTCTCTGAAAGATGCTCGTGCCTGCAAAGCTCAAATATTAGGGCAGGAGCAGCCCAGGCAGCCAAGCTTCCCTGAAAATGTGCTCCATGCTAATGCAGGCAAAGAATGGCCTTAAGCTATGAAGCTCCTTGTCTGCAGGTGCAGTAAATCAGCTCCCCAGCCAGCCCCCCACTGCGGCTGGGGCAGGGCTGACCTGCCCACCACTCACAGGAAGCAAGGGCAAGCCACAAAAAAAGATGGAATTGCTTTGGAAGTCGCTGTTGCCTGCAGGGAAGCTTTGCTAAAGCATTTCATGCCTGTCTTCAGATGGTATGAGAACAGTTTTCCTGCCCTAAATCCTCCCACATCCTTTCCAGCAGAAAGGAAGGGACCAGCAACTACGAAACCTCTCCCTCACTATCCCTCCCCAAAGCTGCTCCAACAGGCAGTTCTCCTGGCTGGCTGAACTTGGATGGGGTAGGGACCAGCACCCCCACACTGCTGTCAGAGGGTGGATGTGTGACCCCATCCCACAGCCTGATCTGCTCTAGAACTACTGCTGTGTCCTTGCTCTCATAGCTGCCTCCAGACCTAAGAGGGAGGCAGATGAACAGGGTGTTAGAGATGCCACCACCTCAAAGGTGGAGCACCACAGAGCTTTATTGGGAAACTGCTCCAACGGTGTCAGATTAAAGCTGCACTTTGCAGAGGACAGGTACTCTCTCATTTCCTGACACAGGCTCTCAGCATCCCCATCTCTGCTGGCCCTTGCCTCTAACAATCTGCATTGCTTGAGCAGAGACACTGTCCACCCTGGTGGTCTGCAGGGACTGCCCTTGGTGACCAACATGAGCAAGTGATGGGGGCATGGGGATGTGACCACTTGGAGAGTGGGCTTGCCAGGCTCTGAGCTGCAACTTCCTCCACCCTCTGCTTCATTAAAAACTTCCTCCCTGCCTGAGCGAGCCCTGAGGGATAGAGAAGTCTAGTCCCAGATAGGAAGACATACACTTAAACCTTTCAAAGCCATTTTTCATTGGACTTTTCTATATTCATCACTGCAGACTAACAGAGATTTTCTGTCTAGTTTAGATGATTTTTTTTTTTAATTTAATCCTATCCAGTGAGAGCCCTCTAGGGAGCTCCTAACCCTGCTTTAATAACATGCTCATTAGTGAGGTTATTCAGGGAGTGGTTTCTATTTGACACTCCAGCATCTTTCCAATTAATGTTGCTTTAAAACAAGCAAACCTTAAAAAAGAGAGAATATCAAACAGCTCAGAGTCAGCACTGCGGGAAGCCAGCAATTTCCTCTGGATTTTCATCTCTTTTCTCTCCAAAATTTGGTTCTTAGTATCACAGCCATTTGCTGAGACAGAAGTAAATTAAAAGAGCACAAGGCCTTGCCATCCCAGTAGCTCAGGGATGTCAAACCAGCAGCAAGAATATCAAGTAGGACACCAAGGTTGGTTTTGTTGTACTGGATTAGGTCCTGCATGCTGCATGCTCTCTCATGCAAATGCAAGGTTGTACCAATGCACACAGGCACTCCCATGAGCCAAAGGACAACAGAGTGACATATCTGGCCATCTCTGCAACTGGAAATCCCGCTGTCAGCTCAAAGACTCCCTGCACAGGAAATATTTCTTCCACTTAGTCCTTTACTTGAGCATGGCAGTGTTTGTGCACAGCACTGGGTGCTGCTGCAGCCACCAGCAGGATCCTGGGTGGAGAGACTGAATGAATGAAGGGATGTTGCCACAGCTGCTGCAGCAGGAACACAAAACTCTTCTGATATCTCTCGAGATGACTTAGCTCACATACATATTTACAGATTGACTTTTCCCCTTGGCTCAGTTATTCCATAATGGGATGTGCCAAGGGCTGAAACAGTTCAGATCTGATCTCTGAGCTCATCTGCACAGAGTGACCTCGTACAATGTATTTCAGGAGTGTGCCTCAGTTTGCCTTGCATGAAGGTGAGCTCTGGACACACATCCCATTGCCAGGTGACCAAGAAGAGGGAGAGATTTGTATAATGAGTGCTGCAGAAGGTGCTATCTGGACAGGAGTTACTGAAAATGGTTTCAAAACATGCTCACTTTGCCCAAGATAAGCAGGACTGAAGTGCTTCTTTCACTGCCCACCAGTTGCCCTACTGCAGTAACAGGGCCTATTAATTTCATTTTATGTGTAGCAAATTGAAATCTGGGTCAGAAGCGTGGAAAGCAGAGGCACACACAGCCCACTGCAAAGAAATACCACTCTTGGCAAATCGGCAAAGAAATACCTTCCTGGGCAAGTGAGCAGCTGCCAAGGGAGAGGGACAGGGACGAATTCTGCACTGTTGTAGGTCCAGCACTGCTCCACTGACCAAAGGGAACTGCAGCCATTTGTACTCAGCTGAGCTTGGCCCTGGAGGGCTGAGAGCAAGTGCTGCTTGGGCCAGGAAGGAAATCAAAATGGTGAAACAGCAAGAGAAAAGAAGGTTCAGTGCCTGTGAGTTCCCAGAGCTGGTAACAGGACCAAGAAAAGACTTGCAGCAGGGCTTCTCTCTGTGTTGTCCTTAAGTCATTCCCCATGATTTGGACTGAAATAAGTGCATAATTGTGTTGCCTACCACAGCTTGCAGAGCACATGTCACTGCCTGTGACGCAGGGAATAATGTTGGCATTACCTGGTTGTCGGAACAGCTAAATTCTGAGTAAGTCTGCTGGCATCCTCTGCTCTCTATTATCACAAGTCCCCCTTAGGCTCTTCTCTTTGCCTTCCCCAGTCTTACATGGAATTTTGGCTCTTTCCTTGTTAATTAAATGACAGCCGTCTGCAGCCAGAGCTTGAATTACACCTGCCTAAAGCGATCAACAATGATTGGAATTGTCGTATCATTTTGATTGCAAAGATTCCCGCACAAGTCAAAACAAGCAGGAAGTGCAGGCATATGCTGAGAGCTATTACCAGGCTGTGAAACGGCTTCCCTTCTGCTGACATGAACCCAAGACCTATCCCAAGCTCTTCTCTGCAAGAGTGTAAGAGCAAGGCTGAGCAGAATGATTTTTTTCCCCCTGGCCTGTGGGTCCTTGCAATGGTTTGCAGTGGGAGCAGAAGATGCTGCTGCTGGCCAGAAGTGTTTCTAGGACCTGAGGTGGTGCATAGCCTCATCTCTAACAAACATCCTGCTTCACTGTTTCAAGATTATTTCTTGACATCAGGCTTGTAGCAGTTGGTGTTTCCCTGGCTTGTTTTAAGGCTGAGGTGGATGAAGAAAAGCCCATGAAAGGGCTATAACTGAAATAGGGCAAGTTAGAAGCAGGCACATAAAGATTAAAGAGTACAGATTAGTGAGGTGATATGGAAGCTCTCCCCAGCAAGCATCGTGCCAGGATTTCCCTGGGGATTGTCCACTCCTCTTTGTGGTGCACTGCGGTGCAAACACCAGTACCTCCTCTGCATTTGTTCTCCACTCCCCCATAAAGTCCTGACCATACACACAGCAAATGGAATGCCCAAGACTTCCCAGTACATTGAGAAAAGTCTGTCCCAGAACTCATGGGCAGCTGTGAGAGCACAGCTACGCTGGGAGTGCTGGGAGAGGACCTGCAAGCAGCTTGGGGAGAGGAGGATCAGGCATCATCTGAACCCCCGATCCTCTACTTCCATAAGCTCTCCCATTGACCCAGGCACAATGTTTTCAGTAAATATCAAATCAGCCAGTAAATGGAAAATACAATAATCCAACATCATTGGTAAAATCAGGCTGAATTTGAGAAAATTGCAATAAATACCAGGGCGAAGGAGGCAAAAGGAAGATGTTGCCCTCTGTTAATGAAACTTCCCACCGTGGGTTCAAAGGGCAGTTTTCTTTAAGACCAGACCTCATTTTTAAAGTAAAGCAGGGAGAAGGCAGGAAAAGTGTTTGTCAGGTCAAATAACCTAAAGCAAAATATTTCAATTCAGATCTACTGACACAGATGGACACCCCAGCTGAAAGACAAAGTGAGGGGAATCTAAACCAAATTTCCCCCCCCCAACTCTGATTTCTTGGATCAGATACCAGCCTAAAGCCCCCTGACTTGCCAGCTCTGCTCTCCAGCCCAGGGTCATCCCAGGGACACCCCCAAGATACTGCTGGGGGAACATCATCCTCCTGATCAATCACGCTCAGGAATTGAGGTGCCCCTTTCTGTTGCTACAGAAACAGCCGTGATGTCATTCCTGCAGATGAGGAGGTAGGGCAGGAGCTCCGGGGAAGGGCAGAGAGGTCACATGAGATCGAGTCCTCCCTGTGGTGAACCCCAGGCACCTTTGTGCCTGAGCATGCAAAGGTGTGCTGAGGAAGACAAGAGCTGCAAGAGGTGAATGGATTTATGTCCTCAGGGAAGCACATTTTAAGCTTTCCGTACTGAAAACTCACATTTTTTTTGAGGTCTGGAATAGATTCTTCAATGTATTGGTTTGGAGCAATAATGACATCCAGTGGCTGGTTAGCTTAGTTCTCAAGGGGAATCGTGCATGAGCATCCCCTGTCCTGTTGCTGCTGAAGGGTGTTAAAGTGGTGCAGACTGGAGCAGACAGAGCTGTTTGCAGGTCACTCCATGCCCCTCTTGCACCTGGAAGGAACAGCACTAGGATTAATCCTATGGCTCCTCCAGCAGCTAAAGAATCTGCTCCTAGGACATGCTCCTGCTGAATCCTCTCCAGAAAGCCTCAAGCCTGCTTCTTTTGAAGTTAAAAGTCTCTTGATTTCAGGGAGGGAGCAGAATGAGAGCCAAGAACGCTCCTTCTGGCCGCTCCGGGCATTCCCCAGGATTGCTGGAGGAGAGTGTATGGTGAACACCAACCTACAGAAGGCAGTCAGGCAGCGTGGGCACTGTACACCGACATGGTTTATGGCATTGAGTGAAAAGAGTCAAGACACCCGAGGCCAGGCTGAGCTCTTTCAGTGCCCAAGGAAACCAGGGAACCCTGAAACACTGGGATACCATGTCGGAGCACATGGGCCACAAGTTGCCAACGCAGACTAACAGCATTTGATACTGCTGTACTCATGCCAAGGGTGACACTGATTGCTGTGCCCCACAGCTTTCTCAGCAATTGCCCTGAAAGGGGTCCCCAGGCACATACACCATGGGGAAGGGACCAAGGCCTGGAGCACATTGCAACCTCAGCATAGAGAAGCACTTTTGTCTGCACAGTGGGCAGGAGCACATCTCTGTGGTGTCAGGGGGATGGTCTGGATTCAGTATCTCCTCCCAGCCATGCTGTCCCTCCTTCAGTCCCAGCCAGGCTGTGTATGTGGCATTTGGAGAAGCAGCGTCTGGAGATCCTCTTGGCAAACCTCCTCCTGCAAGGTCAGGCTCCCAAGCAGGCACAAAGCCAACCTAAAAAAACCAAGCAGCATCTCAGGGCCTTTGGCAAGATGCAGAGTTGTGCCCCTTTTGCCCAAATCAAGGGCCAGAACAGTGCCATTTGGGGATCTGAGGCATAGAATATCAGCAGATTAACATGGGATGAAATGAGACTCAGCTTCTGGGGCTCAGCCACCACAATGGCTTCATCACATCCCCTAACGACAGCAAAGTCAGGAGAATGATTTATTTGAAGCCAGAGCCCAGCCACTGGGTTTTTCAGGTCTCTGAATGCATCCCTTGCAAAAAGCCAGGTTGGCAAAGCCTGTCAGGAGTGGTTCCTCTGCTCATCACTGCCAATGATTACTGGGTCAGGCGGAGGTTTCACTCCAGAGCTGATGGCTTTACATGCATGGATGTTCCCAGTTCCCCTCAAGGCTCCAGCAGCAAACATAGCTCAGCTCACGTGCGCCTGCCCAGACCCCAACCAAGTCACTGAGATGTGAAGGATGCAGTTATGCAAGCAGAGAGTGAGCACTAGTGCCTCTGCCCCCACAGCACACAAGATGGGCTGAGCTGGCAGAGGGGCTGGCAAAGCCAGGCTGCCAGCACTGCCAGCTGCAGCTGAGCATCACGCCAGGGCTCCACTTGCCATGCAGGCTCTGGAGCCCCACATCTGGCACCTCACATCATTGCCAGCATGGACTGGATGATTGGAATCAATGTGGATGTAGGCCATGGCACCTCTCACCCCTTGACTGAAGCCATGAAGTTCTCCCTCACATGTGCTGTGCTAGGAGAGTTTGTCCCATGACTGTTTCTCATCTCAGCTGTAACTGCATCTCAGGAATAGCCACTTTTTTCCAGGATGAGCAGATGGAGCCATTCATCTCAAAGGAACCTGAGAGAACACTAAAGTCGATTAAACCAGGGATACTCGTTGCAGAGGGTCAACAGGCATCTCTCACTGCCCTAGAAGATGTGCAAAGACCCATGAACAGTCAGGGACACACATTAGTTAATTTAAGGAATAACCTCTTTAAAAAGCCACTTTAACAATAAGGTCATCACCTTATCGACTGATCTGTGCTCTCCCCAGTGACTTACATTTTCCCTGCACTGTTTGCACCAGTTTCTATCACAGCCTCTGAGCACACAGACACCTTCATTTCAGTGAGCCAGCTGCTGTGATGGCCTTGTTCACACTCCTCATTCCTTGGAGAGGAGAGCCCAGCATGTGCCCAGCACCCAAACACAATGGCAGGGGGAAAGTGCTTCCTGGCATTGCTGTTAGCAGGGCAAGCGCCTGGTTTAACAGCTGTATGGGCCTCAAAACTGTCTCCAGCTCACAGGGGAAAGGGATCCTGCCAACATGGTGCTTCTCTGTGGCATGTTTCACCCAGGTGATGAACAAACAGGCTTCTTGCTCTTTTCTGCTCTTAAAATTAATAGCAAGTGCTCAGAGTCACATCTGCATGGGAGATGCATTCTAGAGTCCACTTCTGCTGTTTCTGAGAGGCCACCAGTGTTTCAGCAGTGCAAGTAGAGGAGAAGCCCTGAGGCTCTCCTGTTGAAGTGCCATGTGCTGCCTTGACAAGGAAACCTCTGCTGAAGGTGAGGGAGAGATCAGCCACAGGTGGTCCAGGTGTTACCTTGGCCAACATATCATCTGGATGGGATGCCTTCATCCTTGCAGAGCCTTGGCCAGACCCTGCCTGAACCCAGCAGCCTGATGGTCTCAAACAACTCTTCTTGGCCAGATGCTGGTGCACAGAGAGCAGGAAGCAATTCTAGGACCAGTTCTGCTGTGGAGGTTTTTCAAGGAGCGGAAGACAGAGGTTGTTGCACAAGTGAAGGAAAAACTCCTCAAAGGGTTGGCAGGGATTTTTTCTGGGGGAGGTGTGAGGGACAGGCAGTCTTTGCAAGAGCAGGAAGACAAGATGCAGGTCTGAGCCCAGCACTGATTGCATGGCCACAGGCAATGCCACCAGTGATTTGCAATCTCCTTTCATACTGATACTGTCTTCCCTGCCTTCATTTCATTGCTGTTGCTCATTTTTGGTCTGTGGGGAAAGGAAGAAAGGTGAAAGAAAAGGAAAGGAAGGGGAGAAAGGGAGAAAACAGGAAAGAAAAAAAATGGAAAAGGAAAGGGAAAAAGCAAAGAAAAAGAGAAAAGCTGTTGCAGACCCAAAGGGCCCTTCTAGCCCAACATTTAATAGGTTTTCTCATGTTATATTAGCACTAGACAATCAAACTGTTCAGCAGAAGGTTATTTCCCTCTAGGATAGAGTGGTGACTTGGCGAATGCTTAAGGAGATCTAACAGACATGTTATTGTGCTCCTGAAGGCTGAGGGATCATCAACAGCTCATGCCAGTCTCTAATGGCCTCGTGCTGCTGGGCATGCTGGGTTTAGAATGAGAAAAACCGAAGGTCTCAGTTAAGGGAAGTCACCCCAAGCTCTGATTTCATCCTGGAGAGAAAGGAACCCTATTCCCTGGCCAGCCTCAGACATTTGGCAGTTCTCTTCCAGCTCACCTGTGCAGACATGTGGCTCCACTGGATTTCCCAATGCACTGTTCCAGCTGCCATTGAACAGCTGCCACTTGGCCCCCCTGAGAGGTCTGTTTCCTAATGCTGGCATCAAATTCTCCATCACTTCACAAAATGCTGTGGAAACAAATACATATTGTATGGACATGTTACTGCCACAACCCCTCCTGGCCGTGCTGGGGACCCGTGTGCTGTGTACTGAGTGATCTGCTGCCCAATCCCACTGTGGGCCCCAAAATACAGTCAGTCTCACTGATAAAAAAATGGGTTTCAGTTATGTAAATGCATTTTTTTTCTCTTTCAGCTCATGCCCACAAGGTACAGTTTTGTTGGTCACTAATTAAGCAAAATTCATTCCTTCAGGCAGGGCTCCTTACACCTTTATAGCTTAGCCTGAATAACCCCTACTTTCCTCCACAGATTTAATTTTCTTAATCTTTTGTCCTGTAACTCCTCCCTGCTACTTCCCATGCTGGTGCCTTATTGCCATTTCCCAGTCTGGGTGGGATTCCTCTATGGTGTCTCCTGTGCTGTACAATGCAAAACAGATCCTGGGTCTTACATGCAGAACCTCCAAGTGGCATGTCACTTGCCACAGGACCTTGTCTTTTCCTTCCTTCCTTCCTTCCTTCCTTCCTTCCTTCCTTCCTTCCTTCCTTCCTTTCCTTCCTTTCCTTCCCTCTCCTCCCATCCCCTCCAATCCCCTCCTTCTCTCATACCTTGTTTCCTTTGAATGTTCTGATTTCAACCCAGAGTCACAATTTGTGTCCTATTGTGATATTGCCCCCACCACCACTACATTTCATTTTAGGCCTCTAATTTACCAGGATTGAGTTATATTTTAAAGAATAGAAATGTCCATATAGGTAAAACTCTGGGGCTGAGAGATACAGGTTTAACTCCTAGCCCTGCCACGCTCTGTTTGTACAGTGAGGTGCTTAGATATGACAGCTGTGAGACCCACAGAAAATCCCTCTGAGGCTTAGATATGGAGGATGGTACAGTGCATTTGAACATCTAGTCCCTACAGGTGCAAAGTTTCTCAATCCCACATTTTTCTAGTCCATGTGACTCTTCTGTGGAGTTTAGAAACTTCAATATCTCCCCAACCTGGCATTGCTCTGTTGCTAGCATAAATCCCAGCTCCCCTGTGCTTCAGCAAACCTTTTAGAGCTCTTTTAAATGACATTACCTTTTTCTTGTATATTTTTGATCCAAAGCACAGGAGAAAGCTAACAGAGGGAAATCAGCATTTTAACTTAGTGATGTGGCAGTTCATAAGCAAGTCAGCTTATGTGGGTTTGGATGATACAGAAATTGGCTAGTGGGAAGAATATTTACAGGAGTCTTTTCCCAGCTTTGGAATTAGAGAAAATAATCCTACTAAATTAAACAAAAGTGATAATAATATAAAAGAGTGCTTCTTAAACATAACAGCTTCCTTCCTTGCCAGCAACATAGAACTGAATGTTTTCGACACATGTATAATGCATTTTTAATGTAAACAGCGTGAGGCAAAATTCCAGCATAGGATGTGAAATAGAAATTGTTCAGGAAAGGAGCTGGGGAAATTGCTAACGCTGCAACAGAATGAAACTTTCTCTAAATCCCAAGCTCTGTCTGCGGGGCATTACAGCATCAATACCATTATCGCTGCACACCATGGGCCGCTTATTGCTTTTAATTATGTTAGCAAAATAAAGGATCCTTTCTGGCCGGACTGGACGGACAATGTTAAGCCATGCTGGAAAAGCTGGATAAACCTCATTAAGGAGAATTTGGCACAGGGAGAGATAAAGCTGTGAGCTCACCAAGTTCAGGATACTTCAAAGGGAAAAAAGGCTTTTGGTAATGGATTTCTCAGGAGTCAGGACACCACTGGGCACCTTACTCATCCTACAGCCAACTGCTCACAGAGGAGGGAAGGTCTTACTGGAAAGGGCCCTCTGCTTGCTTTGCCACTTCCACAGCCATGTGCTGTAATGGGGCTGCATCATAACTATAATTTTGGGGTGACAAGATTCTGCCCCTGTTTCAGTGCTCCCGAAACCACAGAGCAAGCAGCGAAAGGGCCGTGGCCCCAGGCATGCACACAATGGGATAGCAGATCCCTGTGAATCTGCTACATCCAATGGTTCCCAGACTGTATGGAGAGCTGGGCTGAATGATCTTCTGTGTTTGTTCCATCTTGTGTTTGCATTGAAGAGACGGTGAGGGATGAAGGAGCAGAATTATTATGCATGCAGACAAGAGTGATCAGGGATGGATGGCAAGGACACTTTGGGGACAAGGTTGGAATTCAAAATCATTTAGACAAGTTAGATGAAATGGCCTCAAATACTGAGGTGAAATGCAAACTGGGACAACAGCAAAGCACTGCATTTCAGCAGGAGACACAGACTGCTCATATCCAGGGTGGGAATAAATGGAAGCATGGCCTTTCTTCCAAAAACGAGCTGGAATAATGGCAGTCATAGGGTGAGGGTCAGTCCTGCAGCTCTGTTCCAACTGACAAATAGTCTCTCTCCTTGCATAGCGTAACAAGTGGCAGAGGAGGGATGTTAGTGTTGTCTCTGCCTCAGCTTAACTCCTCAGTCCTTAAGGCCTTTAAAAGATAACCTTCATGAGGAAGGGAATGGTCTCTCCTCTATAACTGTAGCAGACAGGACAGACACCAAGGGTTTAAACTGCAGTGAGAGTAAATCAGGTTAGACACGGAGGAATATTTACAGGGTCTGGAGTAGATAACTTTGGGATGCTGGGGAGTCTCTATGTCAAGAGCTGTAAACTTTTCTCTCCTGACAGTGTACAGGTCTTTTTTTCTAAATGTCTAAATGTCTAAAATGCCATCTGTGTGGCAACAGAAATTTGGGAATTTTACCCATCTTCGAGGAGAGGAGCTGATCTGTGTTCCCCTGAAGCATTTTCCCTAGCACATGGGAGGCAAGGCCAGTTCATTGTCCTATGTACTAACACTGCTCTGAATATTAGGAAAAGATACAAGTGATGCTATTTTTGAAGGCAATATTGAACATAAATAGACATGGCAAGATGCCAGCTTCAAAACAGAACTGTTTCCAATAGAGCTGGGAAAGGCACTCAAAGAGTCTTTTGAAAAATCCATTAAGGCTCCATCAAAACAAGGAGCTTTTCAGGATGACAGACACATAGGTGCCTCCTTCAGCTCATTCACTGAAACAGAAAAATCAGGCACATTTTCTCCTCATTTCCTTTCATTCAGATTCAACCCTTCCAGTAGAAAAAAAAAATGAAATTAAAGTTTTTGTTGCGAAGAAGAAGGCAGCATCATTTCAAGTTTTAATAGATCTTCTATTGATCAGCCTTAAATCGGCTGCGTGCTGCCTGAAGTTGAGCTCTCAGCTCTGCTGCACTGCTGCTGACATGGAAAGGACTTAGCAGGCAAGCAGAGAGCTCACCAGTCTGCCACCCTCATCCGGCGCTCAAAGCTTCAATATGCAGAAGCTTTCAAGGCTGAAAAGCCCAAGCTTTTGCCTTTCCACCAGTAGTCTTTGAACACCTCTGGGTCTTTGTAATAGCAGCATCTGCTTCATCATTTCAATTTCTGCATGAGTCACAGTTCCCCTCATGTACTACTTTTCCTTTCCCACTCTGCCTCAGAGATAAGAATTCAGTGTCCCAGAGCAGAGATTTGAAAAACCTCAGGCAACGGATTCATGTCCAGAAAAAAATGAATCTTATCTATGACAAAGAGGGAAAAGGAAGGGGGCGAAATGTGTTTGTAAAATTGTTAAGAGACCGAATCAGTGCTTCCTTAGGAACTTCCTAGGATGTAAAGCACCAATTAATGTGCACATGACGTGAAATATGAATAGGCCAGGGCTTTGACTCATCCCCCAGTACAAGCCAAGTGAAGAGCTTGAGATGGCAACATAAGCAGCAATTTGAAGAGGGAAAAGGAAAGCCTTTCATTCAATCTGCACATACCTTCAGCCATAGCAGAGGGATAGAAGAATTAATATAGGTTAGGAAATGCCAAGACATGGTTGCTGAGGGTGCCTGTGGTCTGCCTTGGCCACTTGCCAGATGAGAGTCCTGGGTCCATGCAATTATTTCCATTGTGAATTCAATCACCATTGCAAATTTGCACATATGAGCAAGGACCTCAGCCTGAAAAGGCACAATACACACTTCAGCTGTGGATTTCCAAGCACTGGGTCACGATGATCAACCAATCTGCTCAGTGCCTCTGGCAAAGAAGTATTTTTAAAATATTCTAGGAGACAGGACAAGAATCAAATTGCTGAGAAAGCCACCAGAACTGGTCATTTGATTCTTTAGAAGGTGCTAGTTCTACATGTTTGAAAGGGAGCTGATTGCCGGGGACATGAGGAGATAGATGGGTGACAGGTCCTTTGTCGTGACCTCCAACTGTCCCAGGCAAGACAGCACTGGTGACCCTATCCTGACTGGCTGAATGATATTTGACACCAAGCAGCGTTGGTGCTCAAGCACTGGAGAAAAACCAAAGCCATTTTTGGTGTACTACCTATTTACAGCAGCAGCACAACCAAATCCATTAAACAGAAAGAGGAGTTCAGTTGTCACTGTCACATCCAGGAAGAAGATTGGGCTGACTCAATTAGAAGACATACACAAGTATTGATTATTGCCAAGTACAAACTCTCTCTCTCTCTTAACTATGTGGTACTGTTAGTTTATTTTCCCCCTCCAGGTTATTCTTAATTTCAAAATAACGTGATTGTTGTTGTTCCCAATGTACAATACAAATTGACAATATAATATAGCTTGTATTACCACAGTCCCTACTGGCCTCTGATGAGCTAGTAATTCAGCCACCTGATTTCCTCTTTTTTTTTTTTTTAAATTTTGGCTTATGGATTCCAAGCTCTCTGAAAATGTATTTTGTGTTTACGCTCAAAGCTAAGCCACCTCATAGACACAGGATGTCTGAAAGATTTTTCTTGCCCTTCAACTCTACAATAGAGGAGGCTGGATCTGTTCCAAAGATCTCCTCCTGATCTTTGCAGCCATCAGTCACTTATTCCCAGGGAAACTTATGTCCAAGGCATCAGTGTGGGGGTGAGGGCAGGTTCCTGGGAATCAACTTCTCTCTGTATGCTGGGACAACTGTTTTGGAGGGGGCAGTAGAGCCTGTGAAGTTCCTACCTCAGCTTACATGTTGGCACAAAGCAAGGAATGGATGCAGCAAGCTATCCCAGTCTTCTGGGATAAATGAAGTGTTAGATCCCACCAAACGCATCTGCCTACAGTTCTGTTTCTCCAAGTGGGAATCCATCATCCCTGCCTTGGAAATAAAGCCATTGGACTACCTTGCTATGAACTCATGAGCCTAAAAAAGGGTCTCCTCTGTCTGAAAATGGAGATCGCACAGTCCTGTACTTGGTCAGAGCAAACAGAAAGGTTCAACTTTCCGCACAAGCATCACCACTTTCCTGGCCTTGCAGTGTCGTCTGGGAGCCCAACTTCTCCCACACCTGCAGTTTCTTGCATGGAACTGGCAAAATGCATTGCCTGTGTTGAATAAGCCTAGGGACTCAGAGGTCCCATGATCTCACCAGAAGATATTAAAATTCTTCATCTTCCTCTCTCCTGATGAAAGAAGGATGAACTGTGCTTGGGCCAGTTAGAAATTAAACTATTTCCAGTGTATAGCATCTATTGCTCTCCTTGGGGATGACTCAGGATGTGAGCTACACATATCTGGTGGAATCGTACTGGAGAGGACAGCAGGGCCAGCACTTCAGCTCTGTATTTATGGATATCATCAGAAAAGTTTTATTGGATACATATTTTGCATCCCTCTCTCCGGAGGATCCATCTGACTTTCACAGTATTTTTGTTCTCTTGCTTTCAGTAACTGATTTTACACACAAATGTATACAGAGGGGTATGGAGAAACAGTGACGGTTTCCCACTTGACACAGGGAGGGAACATGGAACTCCAACCTTGACTGTACATCCAAAGGCACTGGGGTGTAACCACATCACTCTTCCCTCCTCTAACAGACAACTGCCATGAGCTTGCCCTGCACAAAGGCCACCTGCCAGGGCTGCTTTTTCTTCTTGCTTTCCACCAGAACATGCTTTTTCCTCCATTTAACTCACCTATCAAGGGCATCTGAGTGTTAATTCCCACCAGTGATCCCTGCCAAGGAGCCCTGGGCTGTGTTTCAGAGGGTGTAAAGTCTTCAGAACATGTTCCCAAAAGCCTGCCTGCCAAGCACTGAGCCCACCTTCCCTCAGCACTCACATGGTAGCACAACCGAGATGTGAGACCACTGTTGAACTATGGACGAAACCCATCTACATTCAGATGTACAACAGGGTGATGAAGTTCCAGTCCCAGTTTATCACCTTGACTTTGGCCTCTGTACTTACCAGAGTGAATTTTCCTTTCTCCAAAAGGTGAGATGTCCTAAGATTTCCACCCAAACAGGGAAAAAGGAAGCATTATTTTGAAGGTTTTCACAAAAACAGCACATCCCGTGGGTAGCTTGGGTCAATCAAATGTTTTCTTTTGTTCACTTTTCCCGTGTAACATAAAGTGTGGATGAAAAATTGACATGAAGTGAAATGACTGCAACTTCGTTTGAAAAATCACCAAAGCAGAACACTGTAACCTAAAAGTCACTTTTGAAAAGGGAGTGATCAAAACAAAATGGCCTGATGTGTCGAAATAACATTTCCAACAAAAATTGCTTTAACAACATTTTTCTCAAAAGCTCTTCATTGCACCATTCCCAAAACGACCATTCTTGGGGATAGCAGAAAGAGATCATCCAGGAATTTTCTCTCTTATACTTGCTTCTAAGGCAGTGGCAATGTGCATTGGTCTTCCCTTCTCTCTTTGTGTACTGTCTTTGAGACTTCTAGTGTTTTTTACAAGGTCTTATTATTAATGTTGGCCATGGGGAACATGTGTGTGAGATGCACAGCATCACAGACCCTTCACAGCTGTATCATGTTTGCCTGAAATAACAGGGTGTTGGTTGGAACTGACACAGATGTCCCCAAGACAACAGTGATTTATCAGCAGGAAAGTGAGCTCACATGAAAGTCACACGACAGGTTTCACCCCAATATTATTCCTAAGTCCAATGTGCATCTGTTTGCTGCTGCACATGTACAGAACAGGTATTAGATAGGATTCTCCAAGAGAAGAGGGGAGACCTTATCACTCTCTACAACTACCTGAAAGGAAGTTGTAGCCAGATGGGAGTCAGTCTGTTCTCCCAGGAAACCATCCACAGGACAATTAAGCACAGCCTTAAACTGCGCCGGGGAGGTTTAGGTTAGACATCAGGAGGAAATTCTTTATAGAGAGAGGACTGGGCATTGGAATGGGCTGCCCAGGGAGGTGGTGGAGTCACTGTCCTTGAAGGTATTTAAGAGGAGTCTGGACAGGGCACTTAGTGTACACCTGCAGCTGGCACACAATCTGTAAGGGCTGTTCCCATTACGTAGAGCTTCTCTCTTATTGTAAAGAAGGAGCAGTAGTATTAGGAGAGCACCCACACAGATGGAGTGCACACTGCTTTTTCTCCTCTAGACAGGGATCCAGTCTCTTGGGAACATGCACTGGCTTTTTGCAGACACAGCCCCCTTAATTTATGGCAGGTTGCATTGACATCCTCCCTGGACGCTCTCCTTTTCCCTATGCAGGCATGCATGACCCAGGACTAGTGCAAGAAACCTCAAATCCCACAGCAACTCTTGTGTCTGGTAGGAAGGATGGGTGCTGACACATTTTTCTCTAGTCCTGCTCTCTCCAGCTTCTCTGTGGGAGCTGATGCTGTGGGCCCCATGTTGCACTGCTGTGCAGAGAAGTAGAAACTTCTCTCCAAAGCTCTAACGTGTCTTCCAAGTCAACAGCAAATAAACTTCTGCAAAGAATGCTGAGTTGTAATGCTGGTCCCAGCTGGTTTTGGGAACATTGTTCTGTTGGAAACCATATTTCACGGTGTGTAACTGTGACAGAATTTCCTGAAGAAAGCCAAGCATGTGGGAATGTTTCTCACTCCCTGGAAACTAATGGTTGTTCCTCAGCACAGATTTACAATTTAATTGAAAAAAAAAATCAGAGAAAGAGAAGAAATTTTGATGAACACTGTTCTTAATCATCAAAGCTTTAGCTGGGCACCACCTGGTTTTGCCAGCCCAAGCCATAACATGTATTAGAGGACTGAGAGTAGAAACATCCAGACAGGAGAATAAAACAAGAATGAGGCAAATGATGGTCTCACTTGTTCAGGAGTAACTCCATTATATAAATAACTACTCCACATTTATCCAGCTGCAAAAGCTCAGCTTGTCCCACTGCCTTCTCAACACTGAATGTTATGCCTTCTTTCTAATCTTTAGGACCTTTCCCCAGCAAGCCTCCCTTCAGGCTCCTTGTTGTAATGTTTGCATGATATATCAGGAAACATCTCTAAAAAGAGACATCATCCTATGGAATGGAATCCTCTCTGGGAAATTATCTGCTGTGCTGCAGGCTTTGAATGGGAGATCTGTTACCATTCAAGAGCTGTCCCATTCAAAAACTGCTGAAGCAAAGAGCAAAAATTCTCTGAGTCAACTCTGAACCAAAGTCCCAGCCAACATCAGGGAGCCCTTTTCTGTTAGAAGAGCCTCTTTTCAGATAAGACTTTCATCCAAGGTTATCCGAACATTTGCAATCAAATAGCATTCTGTGCTAACATTAATCCCGGTGTCCTGGCCACATTCCAGTTCCAGTAACAACGTTCTGCCAACCTAAATTCCTCCAGAGGTTTCAATAGGATGCAATGTTCTTCTTCCTTTTTGTCTTCCATTTCTGGGTAGTTAATTCTGGACAGTACAAAACACTGACCACATTCCAACCCAGCCCCGGCAGCACCTCACGCGTGAGGAAAGTGGACCTTGACATGAGAGATACCAAAATGTTGCATGAAAACATATTTGTAATAATAAATGGCTTTTAAAACACATTTCTACTTTTCTTTTAAATTCACTTATCAATTGAAAATGTAGAGCTGGAATGCTACTGAGATGACTGAGAAAGTTTATTGGCAATCAGAACGGAGAAGTGCATTTTAAGTTGTAATCAATACATTTGTGACACAAATGAAAGGGAGATGTTATATAAGGAGTTTTTTCCACTGGAGAGAGCCCTGACAGCCAGTTATTGCACTGAGGAAAGGAAGTCATCCAGATGGACTCTCCGTCACACTAATGAAGCCATCTCATAACTGTAACAGAGACCTCGTGTATCTGCTGTGACACTTAGCAAATCCAGGCATGAATAAATAACCAAAGTCCAATTGAATTAACCTCCAGCTGATCAGCCCTACTAAACAAATTATCCTAAACTCTGAACAAGATTAAAAGGACTGGCACAGGCCAGAATCATGTGGCAGGAGTGTTAATTCAGTTTAACAAGTTTAAGCCTAATCCCTCAGTGTTTTCTGATTTCAGGGTTTCGGGGCAAACTGGTTCCAAAATGCTCTTGGAAGGGTTAGAAAAGGAGGCACACATGAAGTTGAGAGCAAAAATATCACCTCAGCATGGAGTCACCTGAAGAAACAGAAGAGGAATTGCAACTGCAGAGCAGAGAAGGACTTGGGCAAAATATTTCTTGCAGAGACAGAAGAGAGTAGGAAAATTACACTGATTTCCTTATGGAATATTCCAACCTCATTTCCAGGATGAAATTTAAAAAGTTGATAGCACATGTGCCTTTCTTGATTATCATGTTTCTTGTGCAGAAACAGGAGATAAAGACCTATGAAATAAGGGACAATGCTTCATTTTAATGCCATTTTCTCCAGCATATAATTGTATTTTTCTCCTAAGAGTACATTTGTACTGTCCATCAAAAGCACAATTC
This sequence comes from Neodrepanis coruscans, assembly GCA_013400695.1. NCBI lineage: Eukaryota > Metazoa > Chordata > Aves > Passeriformes > Philepittidae > Neodrepanis > Neodrepanis coruscans. The sequence goes on along the minus strand of VYZS01000666.1, from coordinate 6,970 downwards.
AATTATCACAAACTTGAGATCATTACTTAGGATGGCACTATCAAACAATTTCAGTACTTGTTTCTTTTTATGTTGATTCATAAAAGAATTTATGTGGTCAATTAAAATTAACTTTAAACTTTAACAGATTCAACATTTTGCAGGGTTTTGAAATGTTAAATCTGCTTGCAAGAGAAAATATTCATTCCATTTCTCTCTCAACACAGGAGAGGATGTAGTAAACTCCACAAGTTTTCTTAAATGGAGATAACCAGGATTTGAAAATCTTCTAAATAAAAATTCCTGCAGTATATGCATGTGCCTTGAAAAATCTTTCAAATCACAATATTCCTTATGAATGTATTTCCAATTTTCAGTCATAGGTAAGTCCTTCAATACACTTCCCAGTTTCCTAAAGTCTCACACTTTTTCAGTGAGTCTGGTTAGTATAGGCAGATGAAGACAGAAATCTGAGTCTCTACGGATCACTGAAAAGCCCCTGCCTGCATTCTTTTGCCTTGTCATGGAATGTCTTCATGCAGCTCTGACTTGGATTCTTTATTGTGACCTACAGCACAACTGAAATTTTATGTGCTACATTTCAGCACCAGAGAGGATGTTAATTTTGACTAGATGGCAAACAAATTTAATGTACCACAAAAGAGGAAGCATTCAGACACCAGGCATTTCAACCATCTCCATCTGCAACAACTATAAAGAACTTAAAAATCAGATAGAGACAATCTTCACCTAATATTCAGGAGTAATTCATAATGCCCAAGAATCATTTCAGTATTGTTTCATTGGCCAGGCACAGAGTTGCCCATTTTGTTGGGAAATGCCTGAATGCTTCTACAAATTTAAGTTTTGCAAAATGAATACCTCCTGTAATTCTGAAACTTTTGTTACACAACCCTCAAAATGGAATCATGACCTGTCTAATGTGTACTTTGCTATTATTTATGCAGTATATAAATGCAAGGTAAATATTTATTCTCATTTTCCACTGTGTGCACTGACTGATATCTCCCAAAGTTAACAGCAGCATTATGAACTGCAAATGATGACACATTGTCAAAGTTGAAACCATTTGGTTAGATGCCTCTTACATTTTCAAATATTCCCAATGCAATTTCATAACTGTCTTGAATATAATGAGGCAATGGATTCCTCCTCTTTCAACTGTGTAACAATGAACAACTATTAGAACCACTTTATTATTGCCAGAGTTTGAAGGATCAGTGGCCACAAAGAAAATATGCCCTTTTCAACCAAGTTTTTAATTGTTTTCTCACTTGAAAGAGGAGCTAATTTATTACTGGCAGCGCAGAAGGCATTTGTCTCATCAAGATATATCATTTTAACTATGGGCGAATTCCAGACAACACCACTATTTAATTTGCTGTCACAATTAAGTGATTTATAGAACTGACTATACTATTAGTATCATACTAATACACGGTGCTATTTTCTGTGCTTTTGCACTTCTCTGGAGCAGAGGGGTATGAGTTCTGTTCTTAGCAGCTATGCCACAATTATTTTTACAATCTACTCCATTTGCACATTGTCTTTCACCTGACAGACCACTATAAGCACCTGAAAAACTCCTACATAAACTATAGTGAGCTTTCTGGTAATTACTGCTGTCTTTCCTGATCTACGGAAATAATTGCTTCAGCCACTGCAGTAATACAAAGCTTCTGCTGTTTGCAGGGTAGATCTGCTGATGGATGATACCATCCACAGGCGCTGTCATGGTCGTGATCTATGCAGGGCTGTTATTTGACAAATGAAAATTATGTAAACAGTACTCAAACTCAATCTTACCTCATGATGACTCTGTCTGTTCCATACCCCCTGCCTACAGTGCCCAGTACTGCCAGCTGTTATCTCATGATAAATACCGGAGATAAAATTATCATCAGACAGCACCAGGTTGACTCCATGGTGCAACACCAACTCTTTTAGGCAGCTGGAGCTCTTTTAGCTCTCTCAGGTAGTCTGGGGTGAGGCTGGAGATGTATTTCACACATTTCCAGAATGTCATTTTCTTGTCAGTGGTTGTTGAAATAATTTCAGGGTAAAGGCAAAGAAATGTAGGATGTGCTGGTTTTAAAGGTACTGAATATATGAAAACTACTGCTCTTTGAGAAAGAAACCGTTTTCAGCAATGTCTTCAGGTGTCACTCTTGCCTCACTCTTGCCAGGCTCTGCAATCCCAGCAGTAGCCCCCTCCCAAAACTCTCTCCCAGCACCAAGGTTGCTCCTTTCTCCCTCCAGCCTCATGGATCTGTAATCCTCCTTCCCCAGCCTGCTGAGCAGCTCAGAAAACACCAATGACACAGCATAACAAAGTCCTACCAGGGCTGGAGTACTCCTCTATTTATAGGTCACTAAATCTGACTAAAAAAAACTTCCACAGAGCTCCAGTCACATTGCTACCTAGATGTTTCCAGGCCCAGCCAGAGTGTGCTGGCTTACTGCCATGTTTTTAAATCCCACTCTGTACACTGAGCTTTCGCAGGAAAATCTGCTAGAGCTCATATGTGAGCAGTTACTATTGACACAAACATTAATGAACATTCCCATATTGTTTCCTTACTAAGCTGCAAGTGCAAGAAACCAAAATAATAGCATGACCTAAGCCTCAGGCATTTAAAGACATCCGGCATCTCCAATTCAGATGTGCAGCTGAGTGCAGCTCACTGAGAAAGGGAACAATTCAGGTTTAAGTGTTATGGTTGTTTTCTCTTAGAGGATCATGCTTTTTGCTGGCTGAATTCTACACTAGGGAAAAAAAGTTTTAATCAACAACAAAATAGGTTGGAAGGGTTCTGTAATGCCTAATGGATTGGCTGAGCCTTCCTGTTACTCACACAATCAATTAAATAAAAGATGATATATAGTAAGAGCTATGTGGACAACTTCAGAACAAAAAAAACCTCTTAGACTTTTCTCAAAATTTCTCAGAATAAGAATTTATATTTTCCTTATTCTAGGCAGCAGAGAAAAGGGGCCATTGCACAAAAGAGGCAGAATCCTCCCACCTTCCTTCAAAATACAAGCATAGAAACTGAGAGCCTCAGAGCTCTCTGAGCATGCTGTTTAGGTATCACCTCATCCTGGACACATCTGAACTCCTCAGCTGCTCACACTCTAACCTCAGGCATCCCTGCACACCTCATGTCCCGTTTCTGCTCATGTGCAGAAGCAGCTGGGCTGTGGTCCTGTTTTGCAGGCCCATACCTATGTCAGGCTCAGCTCCAGAAACCAGGAGATAAACCAACCAACCTGAGCCACAGCAGGTGTGACCCCTGACTGCAGAGAACCAGGTTCAAAGCTGTGTTTCCCCTGTGCATCAAGCAGTGCCAAAGCTGCTCTCCACTGACTACAGAGAGAGCAAAGAGAGCCAGCCAGGGAGACCTGACTGCTGGCCCTAAGGCTGGTCTCTGAGAACAGCCCCAGGTGTTCTTCTCTCCCTGCCTCGCCCAGGGCCTCCATTCAGGAGTATTTTCTGAACATTGCCTCTGCCAGACTTTACTGAATGCAGTGGGGACAGCCTGAAAGCAGCAGGATGTGGATTACTGTGGACATAACGGCCCCATGGAGAGAGCACTCACATAACCCCTCACCACCCACACCCCCGACCTTGCTGTGACAATAATAAGGGGAAGAGGAGCACTTTAATATTGTCTGGCCTGAGGAATGTACTCACAGGCAGCTCTGCTTCATGTACCTCATTTATAACAAGGGTCAGAATAATTCCCAAGCAGCTCCTGCATCAGGGAGCAAACTAATTCCTTTTCTCTCTCCTTGGCTGCGCAGACCAGAGCCCAGCTGCACCCGAGGTTCCAGCTCACAGTCTATATTCTGCATCATAAAAGATACAAGAGAGAAATCTAAACTAGAGAAGTAATAACCTGTAAACTAATAAACCAACCCAGCACTTTGATAGTGAGGTGCTCCCCAGAGCAGGGATTATTAATGGATGTCCTGAAACACTGTGTGTCTAGTTTTTGAGAGAAGTGGGAAACATTTCTGATGCTCTGTGGGTTTTACACATTTGTTCTTATAAAATCAGTTCAGATAAATGCAAAGACTAATATAAAAGCAGCCTCCTTCCAATCTATACCCACAAGAGGCATTTAAGCAGTTTAAAAAGAAGAGTAGTATGAAACTGCTCAAATAAATAATAATAAAGGTATAAAGCTGCAACATTATGAGTAGCTTTTCTTGGCAACGTATGATGCTGCACAGTCATTGATTTTCTCTGGTAATTGAGACAGTGACATGCACAACTTTTATTTCTTCAACAGTGAGTGTATGGGAATGGAAGAAGGGATTCTGAAATCTTGCAGAATCTCCAGCTGAGGATTTGATGGCTCTGAACTGCTGTCTGTCTCGATTCTTTATTTCCCTCGAACTGTAAAATGGGGTATATTAATAATCTGTCATGTCAAAAGACAGTTTATGAAGCTAAATGTAATAATGTTTGGAATGTGATTAGGGATCTTTGGAGGAAAAGTGCTACAGAAACCAGGAGTGTAAGTAGAGATACAGGTCCTTCTCAGACAGAAAACGCTGGGAAGCAGATGGCAGGCAGACAGATTCCTCAGGAAAGGCCCCATTACCTGCCAGGGTGTGCATTTCCAAATCTCCAGCTCCTGCCTCAGTCACACAGACAATAGGATCCTTCTCCTTAGTCCATTTTTTCAAATGTATTTACTTTCAGTGATGAAGATTCAATGCTCAGTTACCCAGTCTGCTATATCCCATCTCAGCCAAAATGAGACATCCAATTGACACAAAGTTGTTAAAGACAACTTTTTCATCGCAAACTAATGCAAACCAGCAAAGAATGGTGAATCCCTGTAAATTTGAACTATGGCAGACTCTCTTTGTCCTCCTGTCATGTAAAAAATAAAATGGAGTCTGGCGAGGATGGCAGGAAGAATCCGGTCCTTTGTGTTCCTGAAGTAAAGTTACTCTCTGGAGAAGGCAGAGCAGGAATAAACTCCTTTATGAGTCAGGAGGTTTTACTGACAATAGCTGCTATTATCTCTGTCAAACAGGCAAAGTCTCGAGTGATTGTGGTAAGCAAGAAAGAGGAATGCTGTTTATTCACAGTGCTGGAAAACAGACTATTTGCCAGACTGCAAAGAGTACCGAAAACGTATCAAGCCTCTGTTTGAATTAACCACAAAAAATAACCTGCTGAATTAAAAGCTTTTCCGTGGATCTCTGCTGCTCTCTAACGGTGCCTTAAAGGATTCTCAGCACAAAATCTATGTGCTCTTCCTGTAACCAAGTTTTGGTAAAACTTTTAATGTAAAACAAAAGAAATATTCACGAGGTCCTTAAGAGGTGTTACCTGAACAGGTAACTCACAACTCAGGTAGCTGTTGTTGCAGCCACAGCCGGGATATTTGGTGTGTGGTGGGAACGCCAGTGAAGGAGAGCTAAAACACAGGAATGGTGGTTTCAAGTATATTTTAGATGTAGCAATTGCAGGAGTCTGGAAGGCTGCAAACCTCTGAGAAGTCCCATTTTAAGGGCTTTGAACGAATTAGAATACAAAATTATTATTTGTAAGTACTAGTATTTCAAAGACAAAAATTAGCAGTGGGTTAATGGGGTGTAACTAACAGAAACTAATATTTGCACCTGGGACAGACACGTTCGTTTTTGTTCTCTTCACACAGATATCCTCTTCTTATCGCCCAGAACAGCTTCATCAGACAGGTGCCATCACAGGGCCAGGCAGCTCCCATGGCCCAAAATCAGCCTTAATTTCATAGGCTCACAGAATGGTTTGAGTTGGACGGGACCTTAAAGATTATTTTGTTCCAACCCCGATATGGGCACGGACACCTCCCACTATCCCAGGAACACTTGGGGTACTGGACATTTCCAGGGATGGGGCAGCCACAGCTTCTCTGGGCACCCTGTGCCAGGGCCTCTCCACCCTCATAGTAAAGTTCTTAATATCTAAACTAATTTTCTCCCCTTCAGTTTGAACATTCTCCCTTGCCCTATACCCCCGTGTAAAGAGTCGCTCCCCCTACTTTTTATAAGCCGCATTTACAAGCCAGTCTCTATTTAGATGGGAAAGCACAATCAAGAGGACTAATGCGTGGCAGAACAACCACCGAGCGGGTGCAGTCGCAGCCCATGAGGAAACGGAGAGGAAAACATTCCAATATTCGCAGCCCCTCTCCGTCCCTCAGGGGCTGAAGGCGAGCAGGGGGGTCCTGCCCTGTGACTGCCGCACCCACCACGAGAACCGGTGTGAAACGGGGAGAAACCAGCAGCGGAGAACGAGCTGGGGGGGCACCCTGTGCCAGGGGGCCGGGGAGGGACCCGGGGCCGTGAGGAGAGCGGCGGGAGCGGGGGCGGAGATGGCGCCTTCCCGCCGCGGCGGGTAATGGCGGCGGCGCTGAGGGGAGGGGACGGGCCGTGAGGGCAGCAGCCGCCCTGCGCCATCGCCCCGCGCCGGCTAAGGGAGGGAGGGAGGGAGGAAAAAAGGGAAGGGAGGGAAGGGAAAAGAGCCGCTTCCGCCGCGGCGGGGCGGGCCTGGGTGGAGAGCGGCAGGGCCGGCGCGGGTACGGGCGGCGGGGCCGCGGCCCGGCAGAGGTTGCGGGGGTGGGGGGGAATGGCCGTGTCTTCGTCTGCCTCAAGGAGAGCCTGGTCTTGCTGGGGGACAGCGGGGCTCGGGGTCTCCCCTTTGATGCCCACGGACCCTGTCAGAGGCAGCTCGGTCGTGCGGGGGGAGCTGCAGCATCGTTGGGAGGCTGCGAACATCCCCCCCCCGGTCAGGGGTGTGGGATGCGCGCCACTGTCCCTCCCGCAGACACCCACCCCTGAATACTTCTGTGCTCGGGAATTAACTGAACCCAGGGTATTTCAAACGATGGGAAGGGATTTGGGCATTTTGTAGACCGCAGCCCACGTTTTGTTTGTTTTTGGTGTGGTGGTTTTTTGTTTTTTTTTT
>VYZS01000626.1:0-37029 GCA_013400695.1 Neodrepanis coruscans | reverse complement strand
CGCCCGCCGGCCGCGCCCCCCGCCGGCCGCGCGGGGAACAGCGACCCCGGAGCCTCCCCACGGCTCGGAGCGCGGCCCCCCCGCCCTGTGCCCGCTCCAGCACAGAACCACGGCATCGTTCCGGGGTGGAAAACACCTCCGAGAGCACCGAGACCAAGCTGTGCCCGATCCCCACCTCGTCACCTAGCCCGGAGCACCGAGTGCCACGGCCACTTGTCCCTTGGACAACTCCGGGGATGGGGACTCCACCACCTCCCTGGGCAGCCCCTTGCGCAGCACTGCCCTTGTTCCCGGGGTTTAATGAGGCCCTACGGGTACACGCACACTCTCCTCCCCCAGGCTGGACCTGCCGTGCAGAGCCCCTGCACAGAAGGGCACTTTCAGTTCAGTCATGTCCCCTCCATTCCCCACACGCTCCGTGTTCCAGCTGCGATCTCATGGAGCTGCACGAGGGGAAAGCATCTGTCATCAAACCCGTCCCGTGTTTGATACAAGCTGTATCCGAACAGCAGTTCCAGGGATGCCATCGCTCCCGGAGCACATCCCGCGCCTGGAGCTGGCAGGATCCCCACAAACGCAGCCAGGAAATTGGATCGCTGCACACAGGAGTAGCAGGCTGACTCGCCAGAGGATCAACATAACACCACAACCAGAAGAAAGGGAAGATAAAAGGCAAACAGTTCCAGCTAGAGACCAGCCAGGACCTGCTGGATGAAGGGCAGGAGAATAAAAGTGCAGCTCATCCCACAGGACAGGGAGCTGCAAGAACAAGCAGAAAGTTCTTGTTGCTCTCTGAGCAAATGTCCAACATAAGCTAAACAAACAGTGCCTGAAAGTGCTTTCCCAAGCCAGGCAAAAGAACAGATTTAATAATCATTTCGACTCCACCCCATTAAACAGCTGAGCACACTGTGATTTTTGTCACTTAGCTTACAAAAGTCATCACCACAGCTCAACTGGAGAGAAAAGTGAGGCAGTGATAGAGGCCCCTCACAAGGCTGATACATAAGAAGAAAAAATAATGGGAAAAAAATCAGATCTCTGAGTTTACTAGTGCCATACTTACAAGTCCAGTAGTCAGGAATACTGAAGGAAACACCTCTGTGGAGGAAGCTGCACTTCGAAGCAAAACTGACTCTTCCCCCTCCTTCTCTTATCCTTAAAGGATTGTCTGAACATCAGCTCTCCAAGTCCAGCATATTCACAACCAGCAATTTGTTCAGACTTATCGTATCTTCTGTGTGTTCTTCTCGAGCCACCAATAAATTAGTAATAAAAATACCAGGGAAAAGCCTTTCCCGACACCCAGGTGCAAATGCCTGACCCTCCCCCAAAGCTGAAATCACCCAGAAATTACATTGACCACAAACTCCTGGAAATGCCTGAGGGGCTTCTTTAGCAGCAAAGCACCCAGTGCTTGGAAAGGGCAGAGCAATGAGAGCTGATGAGAGGCAGCTGTGACCAACAGCCACCCCAGGCCCAGGGGTATCGGGGCAGGGCACGGACGGAGCTCGGACTCAGCTGTGGCCTCAGTGCTTCCAGCATCTGAATCGAGACCAGTCTACACAAGTCAAACAGGAGAAGGCTTCACTTTTAACGCAAACTCTTTGTGTTGGAAGTCCCATGCAGAACAGTTTGGTTAAAGCCCATCTGTAAAACTTGGGCTTGTACCCATGTTACTTGTCAGTAACAAAAGACAAACAAGCCTCTGCTCAAAAAACGAGGCCTGTATATAGAATGATTCTGCAGAAATGCACCTCAAAAAAGTCTGATTTTCTTCTCTGTTACAAGCACATCATTAACTAAGATATAAGCATGAAGCTCTTAATTCCATTTTCCAGTGCATAGGGTAAGAAACATACATTTGTATTAATAACTGTAGGCCCTACCTTCAGACTTTCAAACCAGGGACACTGAAAAGCACATTTAAAGCAAAACTGAGAAAAAGAAAACACCAGTTGTTTTACGTGCAAAATGTAGTTAGCTGATGCAACTCGCTTCAGCTAAAACCTATGTGAGATTCAGGAAAGGATCAGACATTTACATGGATAATGAGAGTATCCAGATCAACAAAAGAGAACAAAGTTTGCCGAACACAATCTCATTTCTTAGAGCACAAACCAACCTCTGGCAGATGCATTTTGAAAAAGACTCCTCAGGGAAGGCTGCCTCAATTTCCTCTTAATTTTCCTGCACCCTCTTTTGAAACTGTTATCTACAGGAAACTATATTAAATACAGGATCAGTCTGGACTGGCAGTTCTCTTTGGGGTTGTATACAGGGAGCTTTGTTAAGGAATTCCTGGACAAGTGCACATTTATCTTATATTTAATAATGTGGTTGTTCAGCATATTGCTAGAAAGCAAATACTGTGTATGAGCCTTAAATGTGCTGTGGAGACAACTTGCAGGACATGTAATGGTAGAGAAAGGGGATGTTATCCACACAGGGACAGTGCAAACACTGAACTTGGTAAGCATAAACACAAGAGCAACCAAAAGGAAATAAAATCAGGTTTTGTACAGTCTGCTGAGAAGCTTCAGTGAATCACCCAGGGTTGCAAGCCAGCCTTCCAGGCTGGGATTTCGTTCACTGGCACTTCAAAAGATTGACACCGAGGAAGTCCAGGCAGGCTGCAAAACCCTCATTTAACTCTCACCAGTGCTGAAAGCAACCAACCTTTTTATTAGGCAGCTCTGAAAGCAGAAATGACATGGCAGCCTTCCTGTCCTCCTTTGGTAGCTTGAGTAAGCACCAGGTGCTGTGTTTGCCACATTTTTCCAGAGGTGAAACTTGCAATAAGCAATAGAGATTCATGATGTTGTGTCCCCTGATCCAGGGCTGATCCCTGGATGATCACACATGCACTGAGAACATGCAGGTTACTAGAAACTTGGGTCCTACATTTCTAAGTGAAGCCTGACTACACAGCTTCTCTGGCAGCTTGTTCTTCTCATCACTCATCAGTTGAGGGTGAATTCTTGTCCTCTTCATCAGGTGAATTTTTTAGCTGGTGACGAGCAAACTCCTCAAATACCAGCTCTGCTTCACTGCAATAGAAGAAACACAAATCTTTCAAAATGATGTCAGCCATGTTTTATGCCAGCAGACTACAGGCAACAGGAGGCAGAAGACAAGCCTGGAGCAGCCTGGTAATGTTTGTCTTCAAAAGGATTTGGATCACATCCCCACAGGCACTATCTTCACTGGTGCTATTCTAGCCAATATGAAAAGCAGTTGATTGAGCAAGCCAGGACACAAACTGAGGATGTTTTCATCTGTACTGAATCATGTCCATTCCAGCTACATGTTTATCAGCTATCTGAACAGCCTGCAGCCTGAAAGGGGCTTTGTCCAGGAATAAAATATGCAACCTTTCATCCTTATTCCTTCTGTACTAAAATAGATGCACATGGTCAAATCTATTAAGTTCCTGAAACTTTGAGCTATAGAAGAACATCAGTGGAGCATGAACACATCCCTTGCTCAACTGTGAGGCAAAACATGGTCTCTTAATCAAGTTTCACATGCTCAGCCATTGCTGGTTAACTGAGAGCAGTCATTTTTCAGGCCACAGTAACTTGCTTGCTTTGGATTTTAAGCTGGGGATTTTCAGACAATTTTGAGGCATTTTAAAAAGAGTCAAAGCACAAGTGCAGCCAGAATGTGAAATTTTAAAAGAAACTTACCCATCCTTTCCTGCAGTCATCCACATGCAGCAAAGGAGGGAGAAAGATACACCAGGTAGTTAGAACAGCAGATGCTAAAACATTTATAAAATGTTTAATGCAAAAATGTATAGACTGGCAAGTCAAAGCAAACAGCAGGATTTGCAGCAGTGTAAGGAGAATTCCATAAAGTCTCAAAATGTGCGTACATCCACCTGATGAAGTAAAACTTGATCTCCAGCAACAATGTCCAAGCCATAAGAAGGGCTGAGAAAGCAAGACAGATTTTCCCATCTATGCTTGCTCGTGGTCCCAGCTGGGGGGGCACATCTGTGCACACACTCAGACTCCGAGTGCTCCTGTGCCAGCCCTGACTGCTCTGTCACTGTGACTGAAGAGAGCAGCTGATGAGAGGACAATGTTCAATAAACGTGAAGGTATTAAATCAAACAGAGGTCAGAGTACAGAAAGGCCTCGGTGGTCCCTCACTAGATAGGAAATGCCCTGGAGGCTCCTGATCTCATATTTCCCTAAAAATAGTCCCAAGACCTTTGGCATTTGTGTTTCTTTAATGAGATTTTTGCTAACCACACTGTAACAAATCCTGCTTGCTAGCAGGATTCCTTGGAAGCTGTTTCATCACAGCCTAAAATAAGTGGAACAGACTGTATTTGCAAAGATTTTTTTCTGTTCTCAGTTACTTTAGCAAGCCACAGTCACTTCACTGGGTTACTTCTCATGGGTCTGAGTCAGGGAGCAAAGCCCACCTTGTTCTACAGAAGTCATGAAGGATCTGGGATGCTTCAGTGACTGGAGAACTCATTGCTTGAAGAATTCCCATCCACAATACACATTGAAATCAAGGGCAACAAGTAGTGACAAGAACTGCTGGAAAAGTCAGCATTAAAAGTGTGCCAAATGGGGCCACTCCAGCCAAAATGCCACAAAATGCCTTAAAGGATGGAATGTGTAAAGACACTCCTGATAGTGTCTATCCAGACAAGGATGGTTTCCTCTACTCACAGAAGCCAAGAAGAAGTCTGGAAAGTCTCAGGGTCTGTATGTCTGATTGAAACAGATTCAAAATAAAACATTCAGAACTTCTACAATTTCTAACACATCATTCTCATTTAATTTTTCCTCCAGTTTTTATTCTTTAAAGAGTCTGCTCTCTTTCCCAACTCTGAGGTACATCCATTGCTATGGGAACAGTGGTATCAGTGATGTGGGAGAAGCTAAGCAAGATCCCCACAATGTGATTTGAAACCAATTTTACAAAATGGATTGAGGGGGAAGATAGGTTTTCTTTCACTTAGGCACATACTTTACTGAATAATTCAGATAAATGATTACTGAATCAATACACAGATAGTGTGGAAGCAGAGTAAACCTTATTATATACCTGAGATGGAATCTGACATTCAAAGTTACACTACTTCACCCTCAGGCTGTGACACTACCTCCCACATGCCACATTTGCACCCCAGCAGGAGTCAGGCCCACTCCAGAGTCCTCTTGATGTCCTGTGGCTTATTAAGTAGTGTAATATTGAAAAATTCTCAGAAAAAGGGTAGACTTTTGCTTTTTTTAATTAGCATTCCAGCAATGTTTTGAGGGCTGGGATGGGAGGGGGATTGACGAGGCTCCAGAAATGCCATCATACTCTGCAGAGGGTTTTCTTCAAGCTTTTATTATGCAGCCACAAAAATGATTCCATATAATTAAAGTTGTGGCATACAGTAAGTTTCATTACAAGCTCGCTTTTAACCTCTCTTAACTTTATGAAGGAAAAAACCCAAAAGGGAGTTGGTTCTGTTATTTTTCAAGACACTCAAGTGCTTTAAAAATTCACTAATTTCTGAAAGTCACAATACCAACACAGAGAAGGTATTGCTTTACTATTAGAGGGAAAAAGCATTTCTGGATTTCTTGAAACCAGCCCTTTTGAGCAAGTTTAACCAGGGAGCAGATAAATGATCATTTGTTGAACAACAGCCAAAACAAAGGCCAGTGTCCAAGACATAGGCCCACAAAATGTAAAACATCAGGAGATGGGCAGGAAAACCCCAGACCAAAGAACTCATGCTGAGACCACAGCCTTGAGGAAAACCCAGCAGGAGCTTCTGGGCTAACTGCTGGCTGGGAAAGATCTTGGAAGCATGAAGAGACACAGCCCAGCCTGAATCTATCTTTAAAAGAAACAGATCCCTACATATTTTTTGTCCACAGGCGGAAAAGACAGTCTGCCAGAGTGACAGGAGCTGCTTTGCCTAAAAATAACCACCTGTGAACCACATGGGTCCAAAAAAAAGTCACAAAGTCACACATGAAACATGCAAATCCCTGCCTCCCAGAAGCCTAAGAGAAGGGAGCTATAAATAAACATGGGAAAGGTAGAAAGCTGTTCCTTTTTCTCCTCCAGGCCCAGGCAAGAAGGACCAAGCAATCTGCAAGAGCCATGCAGTGTGCCAGACCTGGTTTTCACAAGGGAGGAACACTCCAGAGCTCACTCATGGACAGTGAGAGAGGGCAGAGCAGTCTGCTGTGGAATAAAGCACACAGCACGTGGGCACAACTCACCCACTGAAAAAATTAAACCATGTTCTTGGGCAGCTTTCGTTTCTGAGGTTCTCTATGCTCCTGTTAGCCCTGCATGATTAAATGCATTGATGTTTTACTTCTGCCATAAATCACTTTGGCTGGAGAAAAGGATGTTCCACCACTGCAAGAAATAAATCATAATATGTGGCATTTTTCAGTCCCACTTTAGCTTTGACTCTTGGTTCCTTTGACTTCTTGCCTGTCTCCCAGCTGTGTCCTAAGACAAAGCAGCAGTCAAGTAAAGCAGGGAGGTGGAATAGGCAAACTGGCTACTACTGACTCATCAGTAAAAACAAAAGGGAACGGAAAAAGAAGATAAGGAGTGATCTCAAAATTCCCTGTGCATGCACCCCTGCCTACACCCACTGCAGAGGCTGCTGAACAAGCCAACAAAGAAAAATTCCATCTTTTGGGCCTTTCGAGAGTCTAAACACTGTTTGCTGAAGCTCCATCTCTGCAATTACGTCTTGATTTGCTTCATTCCAAATTAGATGGTGTTTCACTAATGAAACACATTGTGTTTCTCAGGGTTCATGAGCTACAGTGCTAGAATAAAACATTTAAAAAAGCCTGAACTGGGAAAAGTGATTAGGCACAGTGCATGGAAAACTACAAGCCAATAAAGCTGGAAAGCATTGTAGTTTACCAGCTTCATCTGGACGGCTGTTTTATTCACTGTAATAAGCTCAGACACCACATTCCAGCACAGGTTTCAGGTCAGCTGTGCAGGCTTCAGAAGAATTTTCTGTTGTATTAGAGTACCTTTTTCTAAGAGAAAGCATTTATTTTCCGAGTTAACCATTTGCAGGCCTTTCCCATGGGATAAGCTCCTGAAACTACCAACATTTTTTTTCAGTTTATAAGAAAGCTGCAGTTGCCATCTGTACAGAATGCATGGACCATAGCTGTCTCCTGACAGCAAGACTTTGATGTAGCAAACAATAGGTGGGCTGTGCCTCTGGTGAGAGGATGTGCTGGGGGAAGTGATCTGAGAAATATTGCAGCTCTGCATTTCCCCTGTGAAGTCCTCTGCCCACATCCTTTTGAGTGTACTGTATAAAAGGGGACATCAGCCCTCCTTTGTAATCATCTTAGAAGTGAGAACTGCCCGATTTCCATTTTTCCTCATATTACAAATGCTGCTGCCAGAATTATAAAGTAATAAGAAGAGAGTTGTGGCATTGTTAATACCCCCAATAATGCAAAAAAAAATTGACACCACTCTAAAAATGTAAAATTCTTTACAGTTGCCCAAGCCTTTGGATGAGCCGTGTTAGAAGTTTTCAAGCTCTCCTTGGTGTCCATGAAAGTTTTGGATTTTGCAGCCTGAGTTGCCCACAGGCACTAGATGGCCCTCACCAGCCACTGCTCCTGGATCCATCCCAGCCCCTCACCACGCTCTGTCTGTGCTCACAGGCTGTGCTGGCACAGCTCACAGCAGGGGGTTTCCCTGTGAAAATGAGTTTCCTGTTGTGCAATTCTTACAGGAGTGATAAACCTACCTCTGCCCACTCCAGCATTCATAATTAGCAAACATTGATTCCAAACCAGAGCAACTGAGTGTGGAGGGGATCACCAGCACCTCTTCTCATCACTCACACTTGAATCCTCCAACAATTTCACACATAAGGACTCAAGTCACTCCCTTTCTAATGCTTCCAGTATAGAACAAAGCATCTATCTCAGGGTAACTCTTCTCACAGGTTCTACCACCACCTTCCTGTGGTCATGTTCTTAGAAACACCTCTAGGTATATTTGGAAAAAGAAAGAAAGAAACAGCAGCAGAGAAGCAGCCATGGGCTTTGTTTGAAGCCCACACAGCTCTGACCAAACACAGGGGGTAGGATGAGATGACTCAGTTGTAACAGCCCCAGGAAAGGCTGCTGTGTTTGGTGCTTCAGAGCTGCACAGGAGCTGCTGATTTAGTGTGAGCTCTGTAGTCATGAGATTTAACTGTGCAGGGCTTCCTCAAGCCCCTGTCCTTTGAGCTGTGATTCCACAGATAAAAGATGAAAAGGGAACATGACCCATTTCAATTTTCTCCCATTTTAGCATGCCTCCTGCCTGTTACTTTGTTCCTTGAGGTTTATCTATCTATCTATCTATCTATCTATCTATATATATCTATACATACATAGAGCAGCTCCACAATGGAGCCTTATGAGTTCTCCAGGCTCCCTGCAGCACGAGTCACTCTGAGCCTTACAATGGTAAGATCTCACTGGAGATTGTCAACGAACAAAGGCAAAAAACAGATGTAACTGACCTGCTGGCTTTCTTTCCTCAGGTTTGGGGTGCATGAGACGAAATGGAAGCTCTGTGCCCACTTCACTTTGGGGAGAAGAGAGAATCCATCAGACCCACAGCTCCCCACCTGCTTCAGACCCCCTTCCCACCTTAGGCCAGCCTGAGCCCTCAACTCCAGCTTCACCCATCCTTTCATATTTTCTGACCTTAATTTTCCCCTCAAAAAGAGGAGAATTTCTTCACAAATATCCCAGGCATATCCACATTCATAAACTGGGGGGTTATATGTACTGAATGTACTTGAATGTACATAAAGTCAAAATATATTTTTGTAATGGCTTTATTTGCACAGCTTAATGCACAAACTTCTTGTTTCCATCAGCTTAAGGGATAGTTATTTTTTTAAGGAGGTGGGAATGGGAATAGGAAAGAAGGTAAAAAATAAATTAACAATTAGGACTGCATGGTCTGACAAGGCAGATGACATTTACCTGGAGGTGAGATCTCCCAGCATGCTACAGAAGGAAACAAGGAGAAAAACAAAGAATATTTAATGCCTTTCCATTCTGGTGCTCTATCAAATGCTGTTTTATTGGTGGGGCTACTAAAAACACTGCCTTTGTATACTGTTCTCTGCTTGTCTCAAAACATAAAATCCAAATAAACTTGTTTTTAAAAAAGGTAATCTTCATTTTTCATGTCGATCCCATGGAGAAGAAGTCTAAGTTTTTGAACTCATGACCAAGTGTTGACCATGGCCCCTTTTCTGAGAGCCAAAAGGCAATTGAAGGACCACAAGGCAACAGGCATTTTATCAGGCTTTAGGCAAATCACTGATTCATTTTTATACTAGGAAGGACAGATGAATGAATACAAATCTCAGCTGTGAGTAGCATCAACACAGTTATTATCCCTGTCCTCTTTTGCACTGTATCCTGGAATTAGCTCATGTTGGTAACATCAGCTTTTCCCAGAAAACTGGCTTAGTACAGAACCCAAGCTACAGTATTTATGACTCTCAGGCAGATGTTTTCACCCTCTGCTCTGGAAGAACAACAGCGGCAACGTAAAGACTCACAGTTTCACTTCAGTTCTCACAAAATAGGTTATGGCTTTGAAACAAAATGTTGCAATGCAAGCCACAGGTTCCTACTTGAGCCACAAAGTCCTATGGTGTCTAAGGATGATAAGTCAAACCCTCTGGTTCAAGTCAAGTTCTCCAGACAGGACAAGATTGATTTCCAGGAAATTTATTCCTTAGGGGGAGCCTCATGTCGTACACCATGTGCCTTTTCTCTTGGGGTGGACTGTCCTGCTCTCACCCCACCCATCAGTGACAGACACACACACACTTCCATCTCTGAACTCAAGACAGATACAGCAAGAAGGGTGTTACACTTACCCTGGAACAGTGAGCTTCACTTTAACCTTGTAGGAAACCAGAATCCCCATCACTGTCTTGTCTATTCCATCCTTAATGCTGCCAGAGAAAACAGGGCAGTGTGAGGTGGCACAGCAACGGAAAAGGAAAAACCCACAGCTGGAGCAACAACTAGGGGAACATCCTGAAAGTGACAGAGCAGACAAGCCTCAGAGACAGGCAACACCTCTCCAGATCTGTGACCACTGCTCACCCTGAGTGAGGATGCCAGGGCAAGTAACGCTGCCTGGATGTACCATCTGGCCACGCATTTATAAAGTCCAGATAAAAGTGTCTCCTCCATCCTCCCCTCTGCTTTAAAACTCTCCCACTACCCTGGACCATTTAAAACCCCACTCACATAGTACTTGAAGCCAGGTTGGTGTCCTCATCCTTTAGTTTTCCATCCAGAGCTATTTCCCGCGTCTCCCGGTTATTTGCAAGCAAGGGCAAAAGTGTCAGTGTCTTGGTCAGGCTGCTGTTGGGCTGCACCTTTTCCCTGAAAATAAGAAGGGATATGATAGACTCTGATTTTTGTTACACGCCCAGCCAAGAGAATTTCAAGACAGATTACAAAGCTTCCCAAAAGGAGAGGAATTTATTTGTCCCAATTTAATTGTCTACAATGCAGATACCTCCACCTAATCTTGTCAGTAAGATTCCCTTTGTAATCAGCAAAGAACAACTAGCATCTACAGAAAATGCTTAATTTCACAGTAAGGCAGAAAAGTAGGTCAAAACTACAGAATCACAGATTAATTTAGGCTGGAAAAAGATCTTTAAGATGATTGAGCCCAAGTGTTAACCCACCACCAAACCATGTCCCCACATGCCAGATCTATTTTTTCCTAATATCCAATCTACACATCTCCTGCCACAACTTGAAGCCATTTCTTCTAAGCTGCAGGCCTGTAAATTTGGAGAAAATGAATTCTAGTTGGGAAGATCAATACTCAATGGAAAACATGTCCCCAAGCTACCGAGTAAAACACCAGACAAATACAAAGTCTCTGGGTGTACCCAACCCTCCTCACAAAGTGAAGTTCAGTGGTGCACAGCCAGTGCAGTGAAAAAACACAAGTGATTCTCCATAATGTCAACAGGTTCAAGGTTTTCCATGGGCTTTCTCAGGCCAGAAGGAACCAAATGAAATGGTGTGGAAAAGACTGACCTCAAACTGAATGAGAGTCATGGATCCTCTAAACAGCAGCACTTTTCTGAAAGTGCTACACACCTCTATTTAAAGCTTTCCAGCAATGGGGAGCCTTCCGCAGCCCCTGGTGAGCTTGTCAGGCAAGTAGTCACTCTTCAAATCTCTTCTGTAACCTCCCCATTCCCTGAAAGAATGTGTGGGGCCCATGCTGGCTCTGTGATAAGGAGACCAGCTGCATCCAGAGAGTGCAGGTGGTGTGGGACACACACATGAGGGAAGAGGGGAGAGAGCCTGTAACACTGTAATTATGAGAACCTCCCACTACTGATGAGGAGGGTCATTAAAAGGGTGTGAAGGAGCAGGAATGGAGAAGCAGAGCATTCACTCACTGTGCCTCCTCAGCAGCTACCACTTTGGTATAGTAGTCACTGGAGTACAGCACCACATTGGCAACCTGCTCCACTGAGGGAGAAAGGAGAAAGCAGACAATCAGTCATGTTTGCACCAGAAACAGCACAGCTGCCCCTGCCCTGAGTCTCAGAAATGGGAAACATGATGAGGACAGCAGGAAAATGTATCCTTTTAGAACCTGGAGGGACCATCAGGTCAGACAGCCTGACCCAGACAGACACCAACAGCACACCAATGGTCTGCCTTCATGAGGCACCCGGCCTTGATTTGAAGACAACAGAAAATCAATAACCCAGTTTCCCCTGGGAACCTCCTCTTCCCATTATAAAGATCTTCCCCTTCCTTCTCTAATCAAGACTGTTTGATCTGTGGTCCTGGCATCTCTTGTGTGCCTACAGCCCATGCATTTGCATTCAGGAGACACTATCATCATACAGACTGCAGTCAAGAGCCTGTGATAACAAATGGCTTCTATTCTCCAATCTAACACAAAAAAACCCCAAGGCAATGCTGACTGAAACTGATGAGGAGAGAATCTGGGGACCAACAAGGTCTTTTTAAGCCTAACAGGGACATATCAGCCTAAAAGTAATTGGGAATCACTAGACAATGCATCCAAGACTGGCACTGAAGTGGCTTTCTCTGCTCTAGAGTTTTGTAGAAAACTCAGCCATTTTGTTCCCTCTCTGCATTCTCTTCCCTTTCTCATCCTTTGTCTCAGACTGTCTTCTTCAGCTCTGCAGCTTGTGGGATGAAAACATGTAGTGCCACAAATAAAACACAGGCACAGTACCGAAGCTCAGCCCCTGCC
Organism: Neodrepanis coruscans; assembly: GCA_013400695.1. Classification (NCBI taxonomy): domain Eukaryota; kingdom Metazoa; phylum Chordata; class Aves; order Passeriformes; family Philepittidae; genus Neodrepanis; species Neodrepanis coruscans. Next base: position 24,717 of record VYZS01000626.1, on the reverse strand, counting down.
CTCAGCTCCTCAGGAGGAATGACACCATTGCTGGCAGAGTGGCTGTTCCTCACATTGCCAGATGTTTCTGGAACACCAGGCAAAGCTGTATGTGATCCAGGCACATTCACAGCTGGCAGGAGCTGACAGAGAGCCCTTCCCACTGGCCTCCCAAAAAGGAGTACCTGCCTGTCCATTGCAGATGCCAGACCCTTTCTCTTTACTAGAGGGGACAATCTGATGCCTGGAAGTAAGACACACAAGTAGCCACAAGAGTCAGGAAAACTGCTGCAGTGTTTCTCTTGATAAACAGCAAAGAAACAGAAATAGACAGGGTGGAGGGACAAACTCCTGACATCCCCAACTGCCTTCTTAAGCTGTTGCAAACACTAAATTCTGGCTCTCTTTCAGTCCTATTGTGCTCAAAGAATCCTTAGTGACAGTAAAAGCATACCCTGAACTTTGATCCTCTTCACTGTTTTCTCCGTGCTGTTGTTGATGGTGATGGTGACTGGAATGGGCTCGCCATGGTAGTACACCTAGAAGGAATTTGATGCTCAGAGATCCAGCCAGAAGACTTCTCCCAAGCCCTAAAGTCCTCTAGCTCCTCCAGATTACATCTCTCAGAGGCCAGATAAGGGGAGATGACCCTTCCCAATGATTCATGACCCTGCTTTCAATGACTTCTTTGGCCTCAAACGTGTCTGGCAATGGGGTTTCAGCCTCCCCTAACAGCAGCTACTGATAGAAATTACATTAGAGCCTTTAAGTGCTGGGACAAGGAAGTCTCAGCTGAGACAGCAACCCATGAAGTAGCTGTTTCGAGCAGCAAAGTGCACACAGGCCTGCCAATGCTGTGACATCCACAGCCCTGGGGCAAACTCCTCCCTCACCTCTTTGCTGAGGGAAGCTTTCAAGTGCAGGGGCTTGTTGGACATGAAGAACTGCCAGGTGGTCTCTGCACAAGGCTGGGGTCCCGGCTTCTCTGGAGCGTACTGCACCTTGCGGATCAGCAGACGTGCAGAGTTCCTGGGAAGCAGCAGAGGACAACATGGTGGTACCTTGTGCTTGGCAGAGGCAGGAGTTCTGCATTCACACGTGCTTACACCCAACAAACTCACTGACAGGTGGGGAAAAGCTGAACAAGCAACTAAGAACTGAGGTGCATCAGTGGACCGCCCATCCCCCTCTAAGGGCAAAGCTGAAGACAGACACACACATTCTGTTACCTCTTATGAATTCTTTCTTCCACATTCTCTGTTGAAAAAGCTTTCACCTCAAAGTCCACCCCACAGGACTGCCAGATAGAGAGAGAGAGAAGAGAGAGAAGAGAGAGAAGAGAGAGAAGAGAGAGAAGAGAGAGAAGAGAGAGAGAGAGAACAGCTGTGAGATCAGGGTCAAAAGCCAGGAACACCTGCAGATGCTTCAATATTTTTCTGCACACCAGAAATTAGCAAACTCCTGCCAGCAGATTCTTCTGGCCTTCTACCACTGAAAGAGAGATACTTGGCAACCTGTGTGGCAGCATCCACCTGTTCTATGCTGCTTCTGATAGATGACATCTAATTCCCAGCCTCTGAAAGGTGACATCTCTACTCCTAAAAGGCTTTCTGTGAGAGCAGTGCTGCAGAGGTCACAGCATAAGACTGACAAATGTGCAAAGCTCTCCAGTCCAGCCTTGGGTTTCTGAACTGAATTTCTGAATTGGCTTTGCAATGCCAGTACCTTCTTTCCCAACATATGGGAGTGATCAGGCCCAGCTAACCTCTGCTTTATAGGATCATGGGACATCTGTGCTAGTCCCAGATAACTCTCTACAGAGAAATTTTTGCTAAATATCATTCCCTGGCATGAAACACAGCTTATCCTTGTTGCACTGGATTCTATGACCTACATCCCATCTTGTCTGGCTGATTGTCTAGTTCTGCTGTTCAGAGAGGCATCCAGGCAAATATAAAAGGAGTATTTTAAATGGTATCAGAAACATCTCATCTTGCAGAACATCTCATTATTTAGTGACTTCTACTCCAGGGTTTTTGTTTTGTTTACACATATATACAAACCACTCCTTTTCTGCATTTAATTCAGAGCAGGTCTCAACACATGTTGCTTATAGTAATATAAGAGATTTTAGGCACTCAGTTCTCTTCTTTCAGCTACATTTTATGTGCAACCCACAAATCATGTGGTAATCTTAAGGCAGCTACAGCACTGCACATTTTGTAGTTTTCCTGCTATTTGTCTGGATTCCCTTGCTGTTTTGAGGACTTCAATTCCAACTCTGTGACATACACTCACAGCCCTTTAAGTCAGGTTCTTTATATTTGTGGCACAGCCAGTAAAATCCAGTATCGCCTTCTCTGACTGTCAAGCTGGACAAATAAATCCACATGACTTTTTCCCATGTGACTTTCCTCAACCATGATAAGCACAAGTGTCCCACTGGTCTCACCTTATCAACATCACGAGGGGCAGGCTGCAGACAGACTGAGCAAGGCAGGTAGTCTGGAAACTGAGGGAGGAAGAGAACATACCCCAAAGCAGTATTACACAGACATTGTAGGTAACATATTGCTCACAAAAGCAATTCTGAAAACAATAGGTCTCTCACTGCAATGCAGTAACCCTTTGGAACTCTGGCCTTGTAAGAACAAGTCCTTCTCTTCAAAAAATGCTATAATGGTCAAGAAAATAAAAAAAGATAAAAAAAGTTTAGGCACAACCTGAATCTTCCCAGGGAATGCTGAGGCAGACACGCCACTGGCAATATTGGAAGCATATCCTGTCAGAATCAGAGTTGGCAGTAAGCTGTTCTTTTTGTTGACAACATCTGGTAAAGAGCTTTTCATCTGCTTATTTGATCCACAAAGTTTTTAAAGCAAAAGGATTTGGTACTGAGGCAATGGTATAAAAATTCCAGCCCCTCAGGAATAAGAAGGCAAGGATATATGGGGCTGTTACAAGCACAAAGCCATTGCATATTCCCTTGCCATTTCAAAGAAAGGACTTTTCTCAGTGCAGTGATCCCTGTGCCATTGGGACCTTTGCATTTTACCTCTTAGGATGGCAAGAAAACATTGGTACACTGCTTGTCACTGAAAACTGAAATCTGCAGAACATGAATTCACTATTAATTCCCATCTTCAGGCCATCACAGGGCCTCAACAGCCCGGTAAGTACAGACAAGGAGAAGAGAGTCAGAGGTACTTCCGAGATACTCACTGTAAAGAAAAAGGGATAAGCATTTTTCCCAAGCTTCTTTAGCAGAGATTCCTGCAAGTGGGTGAGAGAGTCTGGCTTGTCAGTAGGGGGGTACACCTGGACCCTGGAGAAGAACAGGTCCCGCCGGAAGGTGAGGCCCATCACATCGATGTCCTCCTGGCCATACCGGAAAGCGCAGGTGAGGGACACGTACACTGGGAAGAAGCACATGACAGACAGGTCAAGCATTTAACGGGATAACAGTGCAGCCAGGGAGGGACGTGGAATTCTCCTGCACTAGAGACACGTGGAAGCTCATTCAACACTTGTATAACCCAGTGAGTATTCACAGCACATGAACAATACATATGAGGGTGAGGAGAACCCTGTTTGCTGGGGAAGAGTTATATTTGTACCCTTAAAACAACGAAAGTTTCTATCTCAGCATCTCACTTTGAGAGATAACTAACCACTTCTGAAGCATACATTGCATAAAACCCCAAACCTTGTTTTCCCTTGATAATAGCAGGATCCACCAATACAACGCCATCTGAAAAAAAGAAAAAAATAAAGATTAAAAGAGGTTAATCAGGGTTGAGAGAGCAGAAAGGGCAGCACATATCCCTGCGGACTTACCTACAGGTTCCACGTCCCCTGTGTTGTCAACAAAGTCCCGCTTTCCCAGGTAGATTGTCAGCTGTGGGGAGAAGATGACAATGGTTGAACTACAAAATGTTTGTAGTTGTGTGTTGAGGGAAGGGAGACATGCACACACATCAGAGAGCTGTAAATCTTGCAGAGATCAGAACAATTCCATTTTAAACAGAATTATTACTTTTTTTCTGGCCAATATGCAATCCCCTTCAGACTCAACAGGATTATTCACATGCTTCAAAACATCAGATTTGATGACCTTATCTAGAGCAGCTTCCCAAAGTACAACAGAAATACTTAAGCATGGGACAAGGAACTGTAGATTTAAAAGATTTTTGGTGCCATGAGGTTGGAAAGATAATGAATCAGCTTTGTTTTAAAACATTTACCAGCAGCAACCCAGGAGGGGAGTGAGGTGAGCTGCCTTCCTCTTTTATTATAACATATATAAAGTATGCCTTAAAAACTCTGTTTACATCATCTCCTCAAACTTAGTGCTAAATATGGTTCATGGTCCTTCTTCAGAAAAACAAAGGGCACAGGAAAGAGTTTTCTAGCAAGTCTCCAGTCTCACTACAGGTAAAACTCATTCCCAAATAAACCCATTATTATGGTACTCACAGCTTTGTCACGGGTACTTTTTTTGAAGATAACTTGCTTTTGGGGAGAACCAGCATTTTTCCCCTCCATCCCTGTCTTTTGAGACTCAGGGCAGCTTTTGGTCAAAAACGAGGATGAGACTGTGGGTGAATGAGGCTTTTCTGCCCCAAAATGTCCTGGGAAAGGTGCCTGGGAAAAATAGGTGGATGAGATAAAAGCAGAATCATACTCAGTGGATAAAGTACTCCTACATATAGTTTGCCACTTCAGAACCCCTCATATACTCAAATGTTGGCTATGGCTCAGTCTAAGAGCTACAAAGGTGGTTTGTGTTGATAAGGAGTCAGACTGAACCCATCTGTCCTACTGCATTTTCCTCAACCAGAACCCAATGCAGCCCACTAGGTACAGGTATCACTGAAGCCAAACCAGAATGGACCTTAAGAATAGGACAGTCCAGCTACCCGCCTACAAAGGTAACAGTTAGAATCAGGGGCAGGGAACAGCTTGAACTTGAGGGAAAAAAAAAAGATGGAATAAAATTCTTCAGGATGAATGAAAAAAAAGAGGAGGAGGAAAAAAGGGAAGAGAAAGGGGAGACATGGGCACAAAAGATATCCAGACTGAGAAGTCCAGAAAACCTAAGTAGTAAAAAGCAGAGAGATTAGTTTTTAATTTTAAGTCACAAAATAGCATCTAGTTAACCATCAGACAGCAATTTCAAAATAAGGTGAAACATTTCCCCAGTTAACAGAAGATCCAAGAAGGGTCTGGAAGTCACCAGCATGAATTAGACACATTCATAGGATTAGGCACATCCACAAGGAAAAGGTTCTGGCAGCTGTGGGACTGGGTGATCCAGGTGCAACTTGGATCCTGTAAGGCTCTGAAGCCGAGGAGCAGCACCAGGAGAGGACGATGCTGCACTGGCCTGTCAAACTTCTCCCCATCAGACCTGTGTGAGTTCACTGAGTTAGACAGACCTCTGGCCTGATGGTGTAGGACTGTCCTGGCAGTTTGCTCCCATTCTATCTCTCTGCTTGCCTCCCCATTTTAAAACTGCTTTGAGTAAAACAGTTTCTATAGGGCCTATTTGTAGACAACAAACCATAGAAAAAGGAAATACTTTACTTCTTGGAAAGGTGAAAAAAATGTATGGCAGAGATTATAAACACACTGTACATATTTAAGAATTTCTAGTTTTATGAAGTAAGTTTTCCAAGTCCACACTAGTATTTGTTGCTGACTGGACATAATCCTCATGCTCAAATAAATAAACAAGTAAATAACATTAAATACCTTGTTGTGTTCCCAATGGCACAGGAGCTTCCACACACGCTGACAGGGACTCCTAAACTACTGAAGAAAGATGAATTTTCCAGGCAGTTGTGTCCTGAGCTCCTTTGCATCTACCAGAGGGAATCACTGACCTCTTCACAAACAAGGAAGACAATTTGTAGGGGATTTGAAAGCTTGTCTCTAGTTGCGTCCATCCAGGATTTCAAGAATTAATCCCCCTCCAAGAGCAAATATTGTACTTGGGCTAAGGTTCAACTGGCAAGTGGTTAAGTCAGCAACATAAGACATTATCTAAGGACACTCAGTCAGTGAGGTCTACAGTGTCCTACTCAGATGTTTTGTAAAGACTACAGACTTACATAGCACAGGACCAAAAGCAGCTTTATTTACTCTAAAGCTCTATCTCCTCCTCCCTAGGGCTGCAAGACTTCCAGCCTGGTAAGAAGCTGAACAGACAAGAGCCATTTATGAAAAAGGGAGTTCAGAAAACACTAAAATGCCATTCTGATGGGCCATCAAACACCAAGAAAAACGTTATTTTAATGATCACTAAGCAATTTCTCTGTTATTGCTTTACCAACATCCCACTGGCATGCTAATGCAAAACACTCTGTTGCTGGCTAGTACACCCCACTCCTTAATTTAATTAAAAAGGCACAACATCCAGGATTTAAGAAACACAGACATTTCAGTTAACTTCAGCTTTTCTGTTCGTGAATCTTCCAAGAATAGCTTCCCCCCCACCCATGAATTGGGCCTTGCTATTTTGCTCTACAGTATGTGTAATTTTTGGCTTGCAAGCTGCAGGAACAGCTGTAGCTTTCCTCTGGCTGCATCTGTTCCTTTGATTCCAAGGATCACATGATATCCTCTCCACTTGCCAGTGTAACAGCCCCCTCCAGCTCAGGCAACCTTGCAGTCACAAATCAGGCTTGCTTCTTGCAAACAATCACTGACATTTGCCTGAATATAGTGGCCTGGGTTATGCAGATTATTCCAAAAAAATGAACCAGAGAACCAGTGTTCCTCAGCTCTTTCAGCGTTTCCAAATTCCAGCAACACTTTATTAACTGGAGGTGGATTATTTGGAGAGCTTAATCACTACTCTGTCTAATCAATTTTGGCAAACACAAACCAGCCAGGCTTAAACCACAGAAATTCACATGTGCCTGTGCTGCAGAAAGAAAGCCAGGTCCTGATCGTAGGAAGTAGGGAAGAAACCCCAGAAATTAACTTGGAAAATTAACAAGTTCTATTCAGTCACACTTTGCAAAAGCAAAAGGGGGAAAGGCAGTTTTGTGCAAGTTTGAGCTGCAGCCACTGCAGGGTTATTAGTCCTCCAGGAAAGGATGAGCATTCCTGTCGGTACATGTGCCTTTGCAAATATCCTCAGGGGACCTTGGAAACAGCTTCTCCATAATGTTTACATCTGGAGAAAGATGCCCAGCCCACCCACTAAAACCACTTGAAGGGCAGCTCCACCTTCAGCAGTGAAAATGCAACAGCCACCTCTGCACAGCAGGTACCTTTATTGGCTTTCCTTCCCTCTGCAGGCTGAGGCAGAAAAGGAGGAAACAGAAGTAATCAAAATATAGAAAAAAAAATTTTAAAAAAGCTAAAATTGCTCAGTAGAATTTCTTACATACCTTGATCCTAAGGAATTTTAATCTGAAATGCTTAAGGTCTTAGCTAACTGGCCATTATCCTTCAGCATTATTAACCTGCTTTGTAACAGCATCAAGGGGCCAAACAAAGCCCTTTGTGCAAAACCTGTGTCCATGCTGTAGAAAAACTCCAAGGGTAGCAGCCTAAATTATAAACATCCTAAACCCATTCTGATCCTCCTGAGCAGATCCTGCAGTTTTTATTATGTTAATCTCCCAATAATCTTTCATCATGCTGACTTGCCATTTAGGAATCTGCTTTCCCGCAGTAACCAAGGTCACCTGGCAGGTGCCTTTCCAAGGACCTTCTTCCACTGCAGCAGGCAGAAGTAAAAATATCTTGCCTCTAGAAACTGTTCAGAATGACAACTCATTTTTGCTACAGTTCTCACTTCCATGAGCTGGACAGAAGCTTCTCAGGAAAAAAGGAGAGGGGCAAGTGATGGCTCTTAGTTGTGAAATTTGTACAGTGAAGAGCTGAAGGTTTTGCTTCATTATTCTAAAGCTGGAACCAGAGCATCATCTTCAACAAGGGTTTTTGTGTTTTTAAAAAAACATGCAATTCCTGTTCCTGGCTTAAAAACTTAATAAGGTAGCACTTGAAGTCTTCCAGCAGGAAAAGCCTTCTATTTTCAGCAGTGTTTAAAATACAGATCCTGATTTCCTCTCTTCAGTGATTTATCCAAAACATCCAGGAATACATCAACCTTTCAAGGACAGAGACAGAGGCACTTGTTCAATGTGGCAAGACTTCCCTCAGTCTCACTATTCCTGAGCTGGGGCAAGCCCAGGCTGCACCTGTGGGACGTCCAGCTCCAAGCTAAGAGCATTATCCTCTTTCCCCTTCTACACCAAATCCCACAAATCCATAATTCATCAGGAAAATGACATTCCAGGTTCCCCTCTGCCCTCTATGAATGAGACTTCACATACAAACACGCAAATAAAGCAATCAGAGCATTTTGGGGGTTTAAAAGCAGAACACAGGTTTATTTACAATCAAGTTCTTACGGGCAGCTGAATAAATAAAAACTTTGCCCCATATACTCTAATTCCCCTCTGCAGAAAGTGTCTGAACAAAAGGCTGGGTTAAAGGGAGCCTGTCTGAACAGCTGCCCCCAACCCAGCCCCTGTGATGAACACACTTCCTCAGCAAAATACTATCAGGAGACAAGAAAATAAAGTGCAAATAAAAAGGCAATAAAACGCTGGTGGCTTGTCTTGAGGCCCAGACGACGTGGGAAAGTTTGGCTGGATAATGATATGCCAGGTAGCTCCCACCCAGCCACATCATGGGTTGGGATGCTAAAACAGGGACAGAGCCAAGACACCGCTCCATAGCTCAGAGGGCTCCAGCGCAAACGGGAATATTGCACGTGTGCTCAAGAGGGGGGCAAATGGCCTGGAATTGCCAGCACCAAAACAATGGATTTGGGACTTGACCCCACTGCTTTCCTGTGTTCTACTGACAGCCGCCAGGACGGGACGGATGAACAGGGAAAGGGACCAAACATCTACATTCCAGGACTGAAGTCACAGTATGACTACATTCCTCGGCACAGCAGTACAACTCCCACAGCAAGTTCAACGAGTTGAACTTCTCTCTCCTCGCATCCAGCAACCAAACTGCCTGCGGTATAAAAAGACTTAAAAAATCTCCTATTTTGTGATGCCCAGACTTTGAAGGGCATTTCAACACAAGGGTGCAGAAGTCCTGAAGAACAAACCGTTTCCTCAAGAGCAAGTTCACATGACAGCCCTGGACAGCCTGTGCTGGGATCAGAGCAGATCCAAACTGTGCTGGTAACTCCAAGGCACAGCTGCCAGGCCCACAGGAGACTCTCTTTAAAAGCTGTTTCAACACTTCAAACTGCCTAGGACCTGTCAGTGTTTCAGGATCTTCTCACTCCATGCCTAAACTTGGCCACGAGAACAGAACACAGGATACAGGACATATTTTAAGTCAGCATATACAGTAACTTCTTCCCAACTTTTCCACCTCAGAAGTGCTGTAGATACATTTGTGTGACAGATATTTGGCACAGCTGTCTGGTGAGGAATTCCGCTAGTATCTTCTGCTCCACTGGGTGCATAGATACTGCATGTGAAGGCATGACAAAGTAGCATTCTCCATCCAGAGCAGCTCATCCCTCGCCGAGTCCGAGTGTCACGGTGCAGTGACAGCTGTAACAAGTCTCTGACTCGGGCTCCTTTCTCCATTGCTTTAGAACTTCCCTCTGGAAAGCGAAGCCCATTGCTTGTCAATATCCTGACTCAGGATGGATCTGGGCTCGGGTCTCCCTCCTGTTCAGCCGTGGACCAGCACCACCACACACAGAGCCTTCTACCCTCCATCCAGTCAAAACTCAGCCCACAGGACAGCCTTGTTTCCTTTGTCCACACTGACCACATGGGCACCCGCTGGCGACCACGCGACTGCATTGATAGGAGAACTGAAATGGAAGTAAGTTTATAAGAAAGCTGAATTCCACAACAGCACTTAACACAGGAATGAAAGACTAATACTCTGATTACCAATTAAAAAAAGCACTTTCTAAGGTCTCATGAGACTTGGGCTTTTAAATAAGCCTGAGAGAGGTACAGTTTCTTCAAAATATATTGAATGTGTTTTATTAGAATCATATTTCAGTTTAAGAAGATAACAGTAACAAATCTAACCTAATTCAGTCTACAGAGTCCTGCCATGAATCCACAAGGAAATCTGTGTATTAAGAATTCTCACAATCAATATAACTTGCAAAGCTGTACAATCAGAACTCTTTCACACCTCAGCAAGATTCACAACCCAAATCCCCACTTTGGATTGCACATTCCTGCCTCCCTCACCTGTGATGCTTCGCAAGCGTCTTCTCCAATTTCCCAGTGAGCACATTCCAAATGTAGAGGGCCCCATCAGCTGAACCAGCAGCCACATAGTTGCTGTCAGGGCTGTGAGATCAAACAACGTGCAGAAGGCAATTTTCAAGTCAGCAATTTTCAGCACACAATTATTCCACCCACACCTTCCCAAGCAAGTCTTTTAAGAGTTCTGTGTTACCAGCTCCCAACACTAACAAGTGAAAGCACTTTGAAATCAGAGTGTTTCCAAGACACCTGATCAATGTCTTGACCAAGTGGTAACATTGGGCAAATCACAAACTCTACCCCAGTTTTTCCAGCTGTTAGTGGGTACCAAGCAGGAGTTGCTCACTTCAGCTGAGGAAAGATTTATCAGGTAACTTGCTTGTATTTGGCCTTACCTGAACACAACTCTTGTCCAGTCAGAGCCACATTTGAATCCCTGGGCACTGAAAAGTTAGAATCAGATAACTGTTAACTCATTTGTAAGAACAGAGGCTCCCAAGTTGTCACTGAAGACCACATTAAGGATTTCTGCACATGGTTCAGAATAAACTCCAGCATCCCTTTATCACAATTCACATTCTCACACACCCCCTCTCAGTGCCAGCTGAAGAAATTCTCTCCTTTAGGCCAAAGACTTCTAAGCTAAGCTGCCTTCTTTAAAGAAGCACATGAGAAGGTCCATCAGATCAGATCTTTGCCACAGCATAGAAAAGATGTGGCACACTGAGGGCAGTCCACAGCCCAAGGGTCTGAAACCCAGTGCTGTTGTGAAGAACACACTCACCTGAAGGTCTGCTTGACAGCACCAACCCGCAGGTCAATGATCTTGAGCAGATCATCACGGGAACAGGTCAGAAGCTCTGTTCGCTCTGAGTTCAGGTCCAGAGCTGTGATTCTTCCAAGGAGCTCCAGCTCTTTTACTATGCTTTCAGTCCTAAAGACAGAAAGGGAAGAAAAGGGAAGGGAAAAAGAAAGCAGTGAACCAGGTTCCAGAAGCCAAACTACTGTATCAAAACTTTGACTTGTCCCAGTGTGGAAAAAGAGGAGAAGGATTACTTGGTTTATTTTGTTTCTTTCCCAAACTAGATCCCACCTTATGGATGACATTTCCAGCTGACAGATACCACTTTCCTCATAATCCAACCCTAGAAAAGCAAGTACTGACCAATGCAGAATATTTACCAGCAGGCAGGCTGCCTTTTCAGAGAAGAAATGGCATCCTCCCAAAAAAATCCCAACAGTATAAAAGTAATAGCAAAAGTCTCTTCCAATGGCCTTCTGCAACTCTTACAACAGACTCATCAGCTTCCCAGCACAGGAAGAAGAGTTCCCAAGCTCAGACTAACCTGACAGCAACCCCATAATTATTCCTACACCACAAGCTCTCCTACAACAGTTTTACCTGATGTCCCAGAAACGAATTTTCTTATCAAAATGTCCACTCATTACACACTGCTCAGTACACACGATGTCATTGCAGCTAGATCCTGCAAACACTGTTTTTATACCTAAAACAGAGAAACCAATGGTGACACACTTAAATTCACTTTGGACTAACTGAGGAAAATAGATAACAGTCACTAACCCCTCCCCCCTCACACACACAGTGGCCACACAGAGCAGTGCCCAAGGAGTGCCACAAGGCAAACTGTCTTAGAATAATCCTGATTTAAGTCCTCAACAATCTCTCTGCCCTTCTCAATCTCCTTTGCTGGGGCTAATAGCCCTTTAAATGTGCCTGTGACAGCTGCTTTACTTCCACTTCATACTTAGTTAGCTGTAATTTGCTACTGTTAAACAACATGAGACTGTCTCCTTGACCTATGTTTGCAATCCAGGTATCAATCTCGACTGCTCTCTCAGTACAAGCAGGTTTAAGAGCCATCAACAGGAGAAAAGCCAAGAAAATAAGATGCTTGTCCCAAAATAAAAACCTGGACCTTATCAATTCCATTATTTGAGATGTTGAAATTTTTGGTCCATTTTCATCCACCTCAAGGTTAAAAACTCTGACCTGACCTCCAAGTTTTTAATTGGAAGACTGATATACCCACCCACAGAATGGTAAACAAAGAATCCTCCCAAAACACAGCTGCTGTCAGTGTAACAGCTTTAACAGTGCTCCCTGCACACACAGAATTTCTTATTCCAGGTAACAGGCAGAAAGAAACCAATCACTTGAGTAACAACAGAGGATGGCACAGCTGCTAGTTTTCTCTTTCAACTAGCAAGAAGATGAAATACTCCATCTGCTGCCAGACTCCCGTGTACATTCAGCAGAAGCACAGAACAGAAGTTGTGTTTCCTTACAAACTTTGCTGCGCAGGTCCCAGAGCTTGAGGGTCCGGTCGTGACTCCCCGAAACAATGCGCGCGTTGTCCAGCAGGAACTTGGCTGACAGGACTTTGCCACTGTGGCCTGTCAGGGTGTGCTGGGGATGAGAGATTGACAGAGTGAGATGCCATATTTCCACTTGCTTCAATCATAGTTCGCATATCTGATGCGTTGCTTGGAGGAAAAAAACATCTATTCCAGTTAAACAGAGATGAACACTGAGTAGGAGCATTAAAGTGGCAGAGTCCAGCCTGAAGCCAGAGACACAGGTCACCTTTGGCTGCAGCTTCTCCAGCTGCTTAGGAACCTGCCAAAGCTCCCTTCCTCAACATTCCATACACCTACATTTCATGGACACATGGCAACTGCAACAGCAGCAGCCATGAGAAGGGGCTAAAGCATCCTGAAATGTCAGATCCGGAACATAAAAGTAGCATCTTCCAAAAATAAAGAGTTGAAGGAAAGTGTACATNTTGGCTGCAGCTTCTCCAGCTGCTTAGGAACGTGCCAAAGCTCCCTTCCTCAACATTCCATACACCTACATTTCATGGACACATGGCAACTGCAACAGCAGCAGCCATGAGAAGGGGCTAAAGCATCCTGAAATGTCAGATCCGGAACATAAAAGTAGCATCTTCCAAAAATAAAGAGTTGAAGGAAAGTGTACATTTGAAATGACAATTTTTTTTTTTGGAAAGCTGAGAAGAAACTTTTCTTTTGGTCAATTAAAGGTGAATCTCTCTTTAAATTAGAGGGTTAGAGAAGTATGTGAGTACAAGGGAGCTGGGGGAAAAGGAGACTTTTCAAAGACCTTTCAAAAGACATTGAGGACAAAGCCCAGCAGGTTCAGGCTTGCTGCCTTGGACAGTCAGGCAAAGGGCTGCTCATTCAAGAATGCTGCTCCTGACTTAAAACAAAAGTCCCTCTTTGTCTTCTGCAAACCCTTTTTCAGCAGCCTCTCCTTGGAGTGAGGCTAAAACATTGAGGTGGCTCTCTATGAACCATGAGAAGCATTTAACCTTCCACAGAGGGTGCACTGAAGGTTACTCTACATGGCAAGGTTTGCTATGGCTGGGGGGGGAGTTGCACTGGGAAAATATGCAGTGACTGAAGCTTCCTGCAAGGCTGTGCACAGACCAACACTGTATTTTAGGGGTGCTGTGAAGACCTGGGAGAGATAAGGCACCTGTCAACAAAAAAGAACTACTAAAAGTGTCTGTAAATGTCCAACTTCCAAGATGGCCATGTCCCCATTACACAAAGGTGAGAACACAAGACAAACACTGCTTTGCCTCACAAGACTCACCCGTAATCGATTGTCATCCACTGTCCAAATTCTGCTGGCAAAGTCATTTGAAGCTGCTAAGAGGTAAGAACCCTGTGAACACAAGTTTCATTTAAAACTCCTTCTGCTAGTCAATATGCAAATTAAACTCAGTTAAATCATTAAAACTATATTAGTGCTATTTTGCCAAAGATAAAAGAGAATAAAACCAAAACCACAGTACCATATGCCAGTCTGGAAAGCTACTGTACCCCTTCCAAAAGGGCTATGGCTTCTGCCTCTCACCAAAATGGGAGTGATTTGTAGAATCATTACTATAGATAAAACAATACATTTATTGTAATAATAATAATGAATAACAATATTCAATTATAACCAGACCTAAAAGGACACTCTCCTTTCCCTTCTCCTGCAGAGAGGAATCAGGTTCTAGTTTATGCTCATCTGTTGTGGAGGGGTTTTCTCCCTTTCTTCTTTTTTGATTTTTTTTTTCCCCATAGAGGAAAAGCCCTGCATCATCTACCCCACTGCTCTGACAGGCCTCAGAGTAGAATTAGCCCAATTCTTGCAATTTTTATTAAAATTCAACATTTTAAACTAAGAGTCCCAAAATTAAATCTGTCTGAGGAGAGATAAATTGACTTGTTCATGGCTTTAGGCTCTCACAAGTTGTCCATGAAGGAGAATGGTCACCACAGAATTCATACTTGCACTCCTGTCCATCTCAAAACACCTTCCTGAATCTTTTTAAGTCCACTAACATCTCACTTCAGGCAGTTCTCATCTCACATGTGTTCAAGCAACTTGCCAAAATCAGAACTAGTGTCTCCTGCAGATGAACAGCACCAGCACATCTCTGAAGAGCTGGTCAGTGTTCACAGGATCCTTTCAGGAGTGTATCAAAGTTTAGCACACAGAATTCCCCAATGGCAGAAACTATGTCAGCTTTGTGCTATGGAAGAGGTCTCAGCAGAAAAGTCAGATCATATATCCAGTTAGAACAATCCAAGACCCCAAACTCCTTCAAGCAAGACTGTTGGATGCTGATCCCAGTCATGTCTCCAGTACTCCAGGTTAACATGAACTGAACACATCCCAAGCTGTCAGCAAACACTCTGCCAGCCACACCACCACTATGCTGTGACTGGTGAGAAACTGCTGGGAGAAAAGGTCAGGGAAGTGCAAGTCTTGGGATAATCAGACCTTTTACTATTCATCACAGACCTCAGTAAAGCACTTCTGAAAATAAAGTTCCCATAAATAAATAAATAAACTTCTCCTCAGTGCTGTTATGTGTTATGTTAGCTTTGTTTGTGCTGTTATGCCAGCTTGGAAAGCTGAAAATAATCTCCTACTTTAGACAAAGTGTATTTTATTGTCATTTTATCATAATAATCCATAACAACCAATGTCTGAACTGCATATCATCTTCTGAACTGTAAAGCAAAGATGAGAATTACAGACTGCATCTTTCCAAATACAGATCTTCCCTACAGTTTTAACTATTTGCAGTTACTCTTGTATTTTGACTCATTTCTTGGGTACTCGTCAATTAGAGTGGAAACTGATAGCACAGAACAACATCATTCCATTAATTGATTCCCAATCACAAAGAGTGGATATTGCACAGATACTCACAGCACTATCAAATTCTATGCTTGTAATCCCAGCATTACTACCAGAGAGGGAACCTTTGGGCTCACACCTATCTGCACAAAGAAAGACGAACAAAAACTTGAGCAGCAGATTAGAACAGCAGCTGACAAAGTGAACCATAATACGAGTTTATTTAGCATCCCACCAGACCCCAAAGCAAGAAAGTTTACCTCCCAAGACTTCCCACAGCTTAACCCTCCGGTCCATGCCTCCTGTTGCCAGTAACCTGGAGCCAGGGCTGAACTGCACTGCATTCACCTCCCCATCGTGTGCATCCTGAGGAGGGGAGGAACACAACAGCCACCCACGATGGAAATTAGCACAGACTCAAACCCCACACATCAGAAAGATACAGAACTAAAAGGTTACACAGCATCACAGCTGTGGATCTTTCAGCAGTTTATAGGAAACAAAGGCACAGGCTGAAACTCTGCTATGGTTGGTGGTGCACGGACAGCAAAAAGGCTGATCCCTATCTGGAAAAAAAAAAAAGGCAAAGGCACATGAAGAAAAACACCAGTAGGGACTCAGCAGCAATAATAAACTGCCAAAAGCCTTACAATGCTCCCTAAGCTTAGGCTCTCAAGTTACACCAGAAAAAAAAATAAGGAAAGGAAGGACAGGACAGAAAACAGAAACAGGTGATATGCTGTAGAAGCAAACTAACTTTTCACTTCTCCACCTAGAGACAGCACAGAACATGATCCAAGAAGTTCATGCAGCCATGGAACACTCTAGTCAGGCTTGAGTTGGGCGAGTGTGCTAGAAAACAGCACAAGAGATGAACTGCATTCCCTCAGTGCACTGGTGGTAAGGCAGCACCAGCACAGGTGTGACAGCATCTTCTCACAGACAACTGGCTTCAGCTGTGCTTCCTGTCTGTGGGTGCACCCACAGACACCCCTGCTTTCTCACAGCTCCGGAACTTTTAATCTTTTAAAACCTATGAGAATTTTAAGATTCATTCCTTTTTATTGCCCTGTTAATTTCACAGCTTTATACTACTTACCTCACAGTACTACTACCACATTCTTAATTAAGTTGCTGCATTCTTTTTTAAGCATTTTCAGTAACTGCTCTTTCAAAACCAGCTTTTCTGTAAACTTGTATTTTTATGGAACTTGTTCTGTCAGCTCATATTTAGGGATCATCACACTTCAAATCTGGTCTCCCTGCAAGTGCAGATGAGCCATTCACAAGAAAACTGGTCAAAAGCCTTGATAGAAGCTCTGCCTGAGAACGATGGCTGAAGTAACTTCCTTTTCTGTCTTCTACTCATCTCTCCAAAGGTGAGCCCAGTCTGTTCCCTGTATCTGCCAGCCCTCTGCCACAGAGTCCTTGCACTAATTCCTGGAATGCTCTGCCAGACTCAGACATATCCTGACACTCCATCTGGGTTTAACACACAGGAGCTAAAGCCTAACACTTCCTTGCCTGATGCTCCCTATTCCAACCAGTTCCAGCTGTCACTTAAGTCATGACTCATTTCTCACTCAAGGCAACCCCAAGACTTGCTCTAGAGAAGCTGGTAACAGGGCAGGCAGGAACACACAAACCTCCACGCTGCAGCTCTGGAGTGCCTGAGAAAGCTCCAGAGGCCTGTTCAAACAAGAAGCTGCATTACAAGACAATTTCCCACAGCACCTTTCATTCAGGAGACAATGCCCCACACAGAAATTTAAGTTTAGCCTTGTGAGGCCAAAGAACACAAAGGAGGTCTCAGCTTGAAAACCTTTGATCACGCACAGCAAATGAAGACACTCCACCACCACGAGCTCCTCTTAACCAGGTCTGTTGGATTGTATTTGTTGCCACAACTCCCTTCACTGTGGAGAACTGGAACTAAATTAATCCCAGACTGTCAGCAATCTCTTCCTCGATCACAGCTCTACTATGGCATGATAGAACAGGGACTGCTGGGAGCCAAGAGAGTAGTGGGTGTAAATCCCTTGTGCCCTCAGAAAACTTCTTTGTCATCATCGACCTCAGTAAGAGACATTAATCACAATGGCTCTGAGAAACATCTGGGTGAAGAATTAAATGATAAAAATTGATAAAAATGATTTAAAAAAAAATCAAGAATTCCTTCCTGCTTTACAATGCTAAGAGTTTCAGGGGATCAGTTCCCACAGAGAGGATTCGCTTCCTCCAACGACAGCAAAAGGAATGGCAGAGCAGAGAATTCCTTCTATACTCACAAAGACACATATGGCAGTAGTGGGCACTCTCACTTCCTTACTGGCACCTGGATGAGGCTCTACAGTATCCTGGGGAGCAGGGAGCGAGGACAAAGAACGCCTCCTGAGGTGAAACAAAGTAGAAACATTTTAACTGAGAAAGGAACGCTGTTTCTCTTGAGTTCATCCCCATCTGCACCTGTCACTTAACTACACTGTACATATAGCAAATAAAAAACAGGGAAAGGTGCGTTTAACTTTTTATCCCATCTTTAAAAAATTATGTTTGTTGTGTAACACTACAGTCACTAGTGGCTTTAGGTATTTCACAGTTCACCAGGTAAGTCACTTGAGCTGATTAGTGACCTCATTTTGGAGGTCATATTAAAAAATAATAAGCCAAAAATAATAAGAGAAACATAGCAACGATAGCAGTTCCATTATCATGTCTAGGGAGACTCTGCTCCATTCCAGAGCTTGGGCTGCCCCATTTCAGCAAAGACCATCCACCTAATGCACAGCTTGGCTTAGAAGGACTGGCTCCACTCTGGATACCAAGCACAGAACCCAACCACTTATTTTAAATAACCCTATCAAAGGAGCAAAGTGCAGTGGAAAGTAAGAGCAAACCCCACATATTCTCTCCACAGAGAGGGGCTCACTGCTCTCTCATTGTTGACAGTTTCTAGCCAGAGTTATCAACATCTGAAATCTAATCAGGATAACGCAGCTGGGTTCCATGTTACTTCAATGGAATACATTCACATGCTGGACTAAGAGCGGAGAATGTTTTCACCTGGCAGCATCAGAAGATGGATGTCCCAAAAGGGGAGACTCAGACAGACTGGAGGGAAAGGTCAGAGGTCAGCACACGGCAAGATGGAAGAAACAGGAAGTTGAGGAGAACAAAAAAGAAAAAAAAAAGAAAGGCAGAAGCTAGAAGAAAGGCTGAAAATATTTGCTTGTATTCCCTGCATCACCAAGATCTTGGTGTACATTGAAACCAATATACAAAACAAGGAGGTGAAAGTGTTCTAACCTACCCAAAGATATTAGTGATAGAGTCCAGAAGGCCTCCAGCTGGCTGGGAGAGTCGCTTACTGAAGGAGGGGAGGACAGGTTTAAACCTTGTGAATAGTTTCTCCACACAAAGATAAATACAAACACATTTCATAGCAAAACGTCTCTGGAAGGACTCCCTCCCCTGCAGACCCAGCCCAGAGACAGAGAACAGCACAGGCAGCATCAGTGGCACCAGTAAATACAGCTCAGAGCACAGTTTGTGAGTGAAGTTTCTTCAGTTTCTCTCACCCTGTGAATTGCTGGGTTTAGACACAAGTCTGCCAAGTCTGAAGTTTCAACCAAATTAACCCATGGTCTCATGCAACTACCTCTTACTTTCCACTCACTGCTATCTTAGAGGAAGAAGAAGATGCACTCAATCTAGGTGAAGATTACTTTCAGCATTTCAGCTAAACCCAGCTATTTGCAAAGTCCCATTGATAGAGTGTATAGTAATGAAGGCATATAACTGCAGACACTGTAATACCCGTGTTATTAACTATATGGTTTTAAACCTTTGCTTTTAAGACTAAACAGATTTTTCAGGCACTAGTGTAATTGGGTTAAACCAGCACATCTGAAGCATGGTAACAGAGAACACAGTGCATCAGCTTCCTACTGCTCTGGTGGAAGGACTAAACTGTGTTGGAACACAGCTAAAGGCAACTAAACCCCCTGAGTAACATTCCCAGTGCTGTTCCAAGTCTCCTCTGTGAGATGCCCCCACACCCCCATCTCCACACACCTGGAGGTGCGGCTGACAGCTCGCACTGGGGACGTTTCCTCGGCCGTGTCACAGGTTTCATCCGCCAGCACCTCGATATCATCATCCCTGCTGGAGAGACAGACAACACCTCATTTCCAACCAGCCACAAAAACACCCACCCACAGACACGAACCGACAGGGTGACACTGCTCCAGGGTCCGTGTCCATGCCCCACCCACTCCAGGTTCAGGCAGCTGTAGGACAACAAATGCTGACCTGGCTGTCACTGACAGAGAGGTTACATTCAACACAAAATGTCTGAAAATAAATACAGACAGCAACTAAACTTCAGGTTTTCTTCTTTCCAGCTGCCAATTACTCTTCACTGACAACAGAATTGGACTTCCACACCCCTTATTTCTGCTGACAGACTCCCTCTCCAGATTCTACAGGCGTTCTATTCCAGCTTGCAGGACTACATTATAACAACTACAACATCCAGGCAAGGCTTCACTACAGAGTGACTTGTATTTGCTGCAACAGTTACAGAACAGCAAAAACATGAGTTACTGCAACACCAAACATAGGCGATTATCAGCACCTCCTCTGCCGGTTCAAAACAATGAAGTGTTAAAAAAAGCACAAGAGTTTGAACTTCCCTCCTCCACCCACACCAAAGACATCCTAATGCTTTTCACATTGTTGTACTTCAGGTGCTGCACCATTAAGTACAAGGGATGCTTTTGTTCACTCCATCCGAGTGTTGTTGTATGACTGAACACAAGTGTGAGGTTCCAACACAGCTACCATAAATTAATCCAGCTAAACTACTCAGCTAATGCTGAATGTTTTCTCCTATTAGTCACCACGGGCTCTGACAGCCCAGTATTTCTTTCCTTCAATGATGGTTTTTCCTCCACTGCTGACTTTGCAGGACAAACTATTTTTAAACATCCTTTACCAACCTAATGCCATTTGAGTGAAGAGGAAGTTTAAACTCAGTTTAAATAGGAATAAACCAATTTCCTCAGAAATTGGTTAACTGCCATCAGATAACACTCAGCTGAAAAAGAATTGAAAAGGATGGGACTGTTGTACAGCTGCACTTTCAGTCCCAAGATTTTTGGAGGACACTATACATGAGAAGGCTATGGAAAATATATACCTGGATTGAATGCATCAGGCTGATATTTGAATAAAATACTATCAAGTTGGGCTGATATTTCTTTTTAAAAATCTAAAGTTTGTGCTATTAAACTGTGTACCAAAAGAAAAACACGTTGTTGATGTGGAAAGTTAAGTGAACATAAACACCAGGGCGCACCCCTTGAAACGCTGCAATTTTACCCCTCAGTAAACAGCCCATTTATACAACACAAACCCTCTCAAATTACGAAATCAAAGAAGAAATCAAAACCATCTGTGAAGCAGTTTGAGGAGCTCACAGAGACAATTAAGCTACAAGCTCTCTCATACTCCCTTTACACAACCCAGGCTTTTGTGCAGACCTTCTCCCAGAGCAGACACACTGCTCTGCCACGTGCCAGGACGTGCAGCACAGGACCCACACGATTACATGATGTGAATATAAAGGCCCCAGACCTGAAGAAGGATCCTGCACACTGCTCTGGAGACTCCCAGCAATGCCCAGTGCAGCAGGTGCACTGGTTCTGCACTAGGCAAACACCTTATCACTCCCATGCAAAGCACCTGATTAAACACAGCAGGGAAAGAACAAGAGACTAAAGATATTTTTCTTTGGCTCACCAGGTAAAGTAACTCCACACTGATCTATTTTTCCCCTCAGACAATAAATCCTTCCTAATATGTAACTGATCAATGTATTTTCTCCCATGTTGACTCACTCAGTACCTGTTCCTTCAGGAAATCCTTGATCACATTTGTAGTCTAACACTTTAAAATCCAGGCATCTCCAGAGTAATTGTGTCATGACTTCATTAGTTCATGAAAAACTACTTTAAAGACCAAAGGCAGCATGTAACAAATACTTTTATGCTGAGATAACAACTTATATTGACCATTGAACTATTCTTGGGACTTGCAGTTCAAGCATCTGTTTTCTGTCCTAACAGAGCTCCTTCTTCTGCAAGTTCAGGTAGGGAATTACACTGTACATTTCTGCCCTTACAGTCCTCTACATCACCCAGTTTACAAATAACAAAGATACCATTTGTCATCCATCTGCCCAAACCTGAGGCCCCATGAATCAAGATGCTTACGGTTCAACAGGCAGGGGCTCCTTGGCAGCTTCTGCCAGCTCCTTCTGCAGCCTGGCCTGGCGCCTCCTAAGAAAAGAGCCCAAGGTTACTGATAAAGAAACTTTCTTAATCCCACTCCAAAGGCTCCCCTGCACAGTTTTGTTGGACTTCATAAGCTTTAACAAAATATCAGTACACTGCCCTCATTCTATGCTGCTTTTCAAGACACTCAAAGCAGGAGAGGCAGTTTTCTTACAGTGAACAGCAAAGGATAAGACCATTCAGGTGAGGCAATAAGGCAAAGTGAACCCATGGCCCTTTATGACCCATATGGACACAGATTAGCTGGGAGGACAAGAACCTGCCAAAATAATGACTATGTGAGTAAAGCTTATACAAAACTGCCAACTACTGTGAGACTTGTAATACAGCTCTTAGTCTCCAGTACCATTAACTGGCAAAGTAAGCTGAAGAAATTCAGAAGAAATACTATTTTACAAGGGGAACAAACCACATGAACTTGTTTTTGCAAGTTATACATAGGTGAGTCTTATGGCAGATGCTTATTTTAGAGCAATGCAAAAAACACTGAAGTTAGTTAAAGATAAAAAAAGGGATACAACCAAGAGCAGTACAAGATGCAATACGAGCAAGAAAAAGAAAAATCCAAATCCAATACCAGCAAAAAAAACCCAGTTTCTATCTGTTTTATGATGTTCAGGCCACAGTTAAATGTTGCTCAAGAAACAAAAGAACATATTTTATTCATTTAAAAGACAGGAATGTTTTCAGAAAGCATCAGTCTGCGCTGGCTAGAAGAAGGAACACAAAGTTCTGGACTCTCGCTGTGTTGTGCAAGAACAGAGATCTCAGAGATCAAAACTAAGTCTGGTTTTATCCTATGCACTCATAACTGAAAAATACATTCGGTTTATCAAATAAAGGTCATGGGTCTCACCTTGAATCCTTTTCATTTTCTGCGTTCAAACGATTGGCCTCCTGTGCTTTCTCTGCCATCCAACGGGACACCAGCTCCTGGTTGTCTTCAGTAGTTTTCCTTAGTTTCTCCTCCAAGGCATTGAAGGTGATCTGGAGAGCATCATACTCATCCTTCAGTGTCTGATTCGCTCGCTCCAGATCCTGCAGTTTGCTACGCAATTCCTGGCACTCTGTTTCCAGTTCAGAAATCTTTTGCAAATACTCTGCAATCCTGGAATGGCAACAAAATACACAAAACAATGAGTAACTCCTTTGGGACCTGTGTCATCTCTGTGCTGTTTGCACAGTGCCTCCCAAAGGCATTTTTAGCCCCTGGCTGTGACTCCTAGAGAATGTTATAACTAATAAAGAGCTCGACCAGAAGTCTGGTCCCAGACAAAACAGTTCCTACTCACTTGGCCTCGTTCATCTGCATCTCTTTGTCCTTCTGCTGCATTTGGTTGTTCAGATCAATTACAGACTGGGCCAGCTATGGAGAGGAGAAAATTGCATTACAAACTGAATGGGTGCCAGCTGGATAACACACACTGAGCAGCCACCAGTGCCAGGACAGACCCATCTGGCATCAAAAGCAAGGATCACACCTTTCAGGTCTTTTTCCCCAGCTTTCTATGCACAAGTGTTTACTGCCCTTACCACACAAGTCATTAAATCAGAGAATCCACTTTCAAAAATAGGTTGTTAAAAAGTTACTGTCCTTTGCTATCTCACTCTTTTCCCTCAGAAAGTTTCTCTGATAAAGTCCATGAAACAAAATGCACACTGGAAAGAAATTTTAGTAGTGGAAAAATTAACATAGAAACTAAAAATTGCCAAGTAAAACAAAAAATAAATGCTGACAACCAAGGAACAAATCTCCCAGTTATGGCCAGGACAGGCATTTCAGGAGACATGCAGCTCATACTGTAAACACAGGTGTCACCAAGTTTTCCCACAGAGGAAGCTGCTGCTGGAGTGTCTGCAGTGCACAGGCAAACACTCCTGAGCTGTAGCTGCCAGCTCACAGCTCCCCAGTCAGTGTTTGGAGAGAAGTACCTGCCTGGGCAGGTGGCTTTTAGAACACCAGGTTGGGGGGAAGAAAGGAATTGTCAATGCCCTGACTGATTGATTGTAGAAAGCTGTCTCCCCTTTGGAAAGGTCTAATACAGTTAAAAACCTACCAGTGAAACACCAAATTAAGCACCTGAAAATCATGCTATGGTGACAGTGTAACCTCTCATCTCCTGGTGTGTTACAGACCAGCCATCCCTGGCTGATTTTAATCATCCAAAATTGGGGAAGCTTAAAAAGGCTCTACACAAAAGGAGGAAAAAATTACAACTAATAAGCTGAGTGAAATGAAGGTCACACTCCCCAAGGGCCACGTATGGACCACTCAGAGCACGAGAGGACTCTCTGACCTCGCCACGTTTCTTGTGCAGCTCAGTGAGCTCCTCCTGATGCTTTATCTTCAGCTGTGCCAGTTCCTGCAGCTGAGCATCATTCCATGTGCCATCGTGCCCTGGACTGGAGTTGAGGAGAGAAGAAGAGATGTCACAAGCTAGAATCCAGTTGTTCCTGTGCCTTTCACAGTCTGAGGACTTTGCCTCCCTAGGATTCTCTACACTCCACCAGAGACACAAACCAAGCCCCAGCTGGCTCCCACTCCACACCCCCTTCATCAACCAAAGGCTGAACACACCACTGGAAAGTTACATCTCCTGAGGGCTACAGTCACTGTTCTGTGCATTTCTAAAACAGAATTCAAACTCAAATACAACAGAGAAATAGTCTTTTTCAAATTTGCATGAAGACAACTGAGTCTTAAAAGTACATTTTCCAAGTTCTGGAACAATTACAGGTGTTTTGCCACCTCGTTTTTTTCTGGAGGGAGCTGGTGGACCTTGAAGATGTTGGATACCTGGAGAGCCAGGAGCTAAGGGTGTATTCCCAGGCTCTCGGGTGTCCCAGGAGTGACAAGTGATTTCTCCACTGTCCTGACTATGCTCTGATTGTGCATAAATTTTGGAGTGTTTAC